>SEYY01017215.1:17500-19707 GCA_009176605.1 Armadillidium nasatum
TTTTTTAGTTTTCTAGCATACTTAGTTCAACTTATCATAACCTGAATAACCAAAGTTTGCAATGTGATACAGGCCAAAACGATAGATAGAAATTTCAAAATATTGATATATGAGTTCAGACAACTTAACCTAAACCATATATATATATATATATATATATATATATATATATATATATATATATATATATATATATATATATATATGGTGTAATACGGCAATAGGCTTATATCCCACTGCAACATTCCATCTATTGGTTAGGCCTGTATCAAATGGTAATGTCTGTCATTCAGGTTATGATATGTCAAACTAAGTATGCTAGAAAACTAAATAATTAGAATAATAATAATAATATTAGTAATAATATTAATCGGCATAAATGAAATGAAGTTAAATAATAAATGTCAAAAAAATGAAGGTTGTATTACAGTACATTGCAGAAAAATAATAGAGGTCAAATGACAAATTTAGCAACCTGATATTCAAATGGTTTTGCTATTTTTGTACAAACGAAGGCCAGTTGAAGAACAGTTGTTTCACCATTTAGAGTAAAAATATCAGTTCATTTCTTTTTTTTAATAGTTTTTCATTTATTATGTATTTATATTACTCTTCTGTGAGAGAAAAGTATATGTAGAATACATTTTAACGTATTTTAACCTTACGTTTTCAATATAGTGAAAAATATAGAAGTATAAAGCCAGATCAAATTATTACCAATCACTTTTTTAAAATTATAAATATATATGATAAAAAAAAAATTATTAATTTATAAAATTGTCAAATTTAAAGATTATAAAGGTGTTTTTGCTCTCCACATGAACTATCATTAAGCAGATCACTTATAAAAATAAAATAAATTGACAATGGTTATGTAGAAAGTGGAAAACTCCCTTTCAATAATAAAGTTTCAAAAATTACTTACCAACTGGAGTTTGAGTTGATTCAACAACTTCATATTTCTTAGACGCTGACACTGAAAGAGGTGCAAAACCAGAAGCATTTTTGGATGCAACATGTTTATTGTTTGGCGATGGATCCTTCTGGAAGTCAATACTTACATTTGAAACTTGTTCCAAATTGGGTGAAGGTAATTTTTCAGAAAGCTTAATTGGAGCTACTGATGCCTGTATGGAAATTTCTCCTAATAGCTGAGAAACATTCTGATTTGGAGGTGATGAGCCTCTCAGGTTTTGAACTTGCATATTCAATCTTTGTTGCTGGGACGTACTTGACATTTGGTGATGAGCTACAACTTGGTCCCTAGGAGACTGACAAGTACTACTTTTGTACTTTTGTAATTTTAACATGCTGACTGACAAGTATTTAGCTGAGGAAGAACTTGGGTACAACCTAAATATGCATGGGATAGCTACACCTTTGTATAATGTAGACTGTAAAAGTGCGGAAAAAGCGAGTACCCATTGTTCAGATAAAAAGTAAAAGTAGTATTTAGTAATTTAGATCAATGTTATAAATTTAGGACACTCTGGAATCCATATTATAGCCGTAAAAAAAAAAGTAAAATAAATTTAAAATGGCTTTGTAAATAACAAAAGCTTATTTTGATTAGAAATATTTTTATATGTGCGTTATTAATTTTTTTGATAAAAGTTTTACCGAAAAAACGAAAATATTTGTTCAAAAAATTGCTTAATTAACGACGTGGAAACTTATTTGTTTAAAATAGGCAACTTAATTGGACAAGACTTTCGTTACGAGCTTATCCTCGTTTTGTTTACGAATCTCTCTATCTATCTGCCCTACTGTATATACGTCTTATTATATCTGTGGAGTGCCTAAGACATGCTCCAAAAAAGTTATACCAGAAATTGACCGAAACAAGTCTATGGAAACGAGAAATTGCAAAAATTGCAACAATAGGAGACAAGAGAAACCAGGAACTTGCAACAAGACCATTCAATAGTAAATCTAAAAATTTAACAGGAGCGTTAAAATTTGAATTATAAATTCAAACAATCTTCGAAAGATATGAAAACTTGAGAAGAGCTGAATTTTGCTCACTTTTTATTTAAAACCATGAGCTGAAAGAGAAGGGTCGGAATTAACTTTGCAATTAAAAAACTGAGGAGCTTTAATATGATTTGTTTTTGAAGTTCCACAAAGTTTAGTTCATATATATATATATATATATATATATATATATATATATATATATATATATATATATATATATATATATATAT
>SEYY01017217.1:0-25387 GCA_009176605.1 Armadillidium nasatum
AAGATTAAAGGTAAGGAAAACACTCACCAACTTCTGTTCAAAGGAGACTATTATTAAACCAAGAATCGTACTAATGAAGAAGACCCAAGGTCATTAAAAGTTCATCCTTACAGACACAACCCTCTCAGGAAAACTCTGTCTCTGACTTTATCTACTTCTCTGACTCACACGGACACACCTGATGAAATAAACAAAAACGCAAGCAAGAAGAAATGCAAGAGAAAATTATTGGTGCAAAGGATAAAAATACTTACAATAGTCCAAAACCAGCAAGGGTGGTTGCAAGCAATTTAAAACTATAAATTTGGGAAAAGTCAAAACATCAGAAAATCATGTTTATATGAACAAAAACAACTTTATATACAAAAATTACAATAATTTTACCAAAAATCTTTACTTTTACTTGATTTTGTTGTTGAGGATGCGGATTATGAATGATTAATTTCTTTTAAAACATGCACTCGTCTTTCAGACTCTTAAATATATGGTCTGATGGGATAATAATAATAATAATAATAATAATAATAATAATTAATAATACTAATAATAATATAATCAAACAATAAAATGAATAGAATAATAATAATAATACTCAAATAATTATATTATGGAAAACATTTATGAAAGATGAATATGGATATATAAAGGGTTAAAAACATACCTTACGTCCCTCCATGGTTAGTGTATTAGTAGGATGAATAATGAGTGGGTTTTTTTAAATATCTTAATTATAAAGGTTTTTTTAATTTTCTTAACAATTTCAGTTCCTCAAAAAATCTTTCTCATCCAAGAAGTTTTGTCTTTTCCAACCAAATGTTTTCCTCCTTCAGCCAATTGTTTTTCTCCTCCAACAAATTGTTCTCTAACCAACTGTTCTCCAACCAATTCCCTATTAAAATGGACAAATTGTAACTTTGCAACAAAAATATACTAAATATACTATTGCTCATATTTTTTTTATATCTTGGTTTTTATATCAATAACTTTTTCTTCTATATATTTACCTTAGATAAGGGAAAACTTAATTCTGATTAGGGCTATGGTGGTGACTCTGTAGTTCTCGATCTTTCTCCACAAAGTGCCAAAAGGGACACTTTGTCTTCACACCACTTGACTTCTTGATTTTTATTCTTTATGGAGGTTTGCTGTACTCCTTCTCAGGTAATTATTTTTATTTGGTCTTCTTTCAGTTAAATGAAGGCTTGTTATCAGTTTATTAAATTATTGCCTTCTTTTCTTTAAACTATATTTTAGAATCTTATTTTTATAAAACTTTGTTTATAACAAAATCAGCTCAAAAATAATTTCTATCTGAAAAATAAGACCCTATAGAACACTGCATCAATATATATATATATATATATATATATATTATATATATATATATATATATAATATATATATATATATATATATATATATATATATATATATTAAATTTTTATTTTATTATTTTTTAAAAAAATTATGAAATGCCAGATTTATGGATGGTTGCAGGCTGGAGAGAAGTCTGCAGGGAAACTAGGTAAGGATAGGGGTGAAGGGCATAATATTCGCACTGCTAGTTGTGGAGATGGTGATTTTAATACTGACGGTGGGATTGATGATGGTATGAATAAAAATAGATGTGCTTTACAATATGGGCCTATTAATATAAATGGAGACTACTAGAAATCAAGATGGAAAGGATACATATAAGGACATGTTTAGTATGAAATGTTTTTACACAAATGCTCAGAGCCTTAAAAAAAAAAGATGAGTTGACTAGTTACATTATAGAGGAGAATCCTGACATTATTTGCATTACAGAAGCATGGGTTAATGAGGCAATTTACGGAGATTCCCTACAGGAATATGAAATAGAAGGATACTCATTTTACCTATACCAACGAAGAGGAAGGAATGGTGGAGGTGTAGCACTCTATGTTAAAAGCAATATTGAATCTTTGTTAATAGCTGACATTAAAACAAACCAGGATGTGGAATCTCTGTGGGTAGATATTCTTATGTATAATAAATCATACAGGATAGGGCATATAGAGCTCCTGATCAGAGTCAAGTATTAGATGAAGAAATGGTGAAGGAAATCAAGGTAGCGTGTGAAAATAATGTAAAAGGGGTAGTCATTATGGGTGATTTTAATTTTCCAGACATTGAGTGGAATACTTTGAGTAGTATAGTTAATAGAAGTTCAGTATTTGTAAATTGTATTCTATACAACTTTTTGAGTCAGATGGTCCAAGAACCAACAAGGTATGCAGTATTGTTAGATTTAATATTAACAAATTATGAGAATATGGTGAATGATATCGAAGTTGGGGAGACTTTAGGAACTAGTGATCATTATATTATTAGATTTAACTGGAATATGAGGTCTGGGCCCAAATTGCAAGTCAATAGGGAAAAGATATTAGATTTCAGAAACGGAGATTTTAGCAAGTTCCGAGCAATGCTCGATGAAATTGACTGGGATAAGGAGTTTAATGGTCAAAATTGTTTCATCATGTGGGAATACTTCAAGCAAATATTGGCTACCATTCAGTCTGTGTGTTTTAAAGATAAATCCATTAGGGTGGCAAATAGAAAACCTAATTGGTGGAGTAGAGAGATAAAAGAGAAAATCAGTGAAAAGTGTAGATGTTTTAAAATATTCAAAGGAGGAGCAGGGGGAAGATTTGGAACATTATAAGAGAATTAGGAATGAACTTAACCAATCAATAAGAAGAGCAAAGAGAATGGCAGAAATTAATTTGGCAAGAAACAGTAATAAAGACTTGAAAAAGTTTTTTAGCTTTTATAAATTTAAAAGCAAGGATAAGAAAATTGGCCCAATTAAAATTGATGGAAATTTAGTAAGTTCAGATAAGGAATTGGTTAATATTTTCAATGCTTATTTTGCATCAGTGTTTACTGAGGAAAAGTTGGATAGCAGTTTAGAGACTAATAGCTCTAGTATACATGTAATGAATAGGTGTGCAGCATTTGAAATTGAATTAAATGAAATTAAGTCTTTACTAGAACATATTGACCCGAATAAGGCAGCGGGTCCGGATGGTGTGTATGGTAGAATTCTAAAAGAGGGGAGTAACAGTATTGCAAAGGCACTGTATTTGATTTTTAAGCGATCTATTGCTTTTGGAGAGGTACCTGAGGACTGGAAAATGGCATATGTGGTGCCCATTTTTAAAAAAGGTAGTAAGGAAGATTTAGGGAACTATAGGCCAGTTAGTTTAACATCTCTGGTTGTGAAAATTTTGGAAAAGTTACTGAAAAGTCATATAGAGAAGCATTTAGATGATAACAAGATACTATATAACTCCCAGCATGGCTTTAGAAAGGGTAGATCATGTCAGACAAATCTACTAGAATTTATGGAATATATTACTGAATGTATAGACAGGGGTGATCCAGTTGATGTCATATATTTAGACTTTAGCAAGGCTTTTGATAAGGTACCCCATGTTAGGCTGATGCAAAAGTTGTCGCAGTATGGTATAGATGGAATGGTACACAATTGGATTAAAGAGTGGTTAAAGAACAGAAGGCAGTGTGCATTACTTAATTGTAATAAGTCATTATGGGAAATGAGGAAGAGTGGGGTTCCACAAGGTTCTGTTCTGGGACCACTTTTGTTCCTTATATATATAAATGATTTAGACAAAGGTCTTAAATGTAAGGTTTCTAAGTTTGCAGATGATACCAAAGTGGTTACCTCAGTAAGGAATAATGATGGATGTATAAAGCTTCAAGGTGATCTAGATAGACTTCTTGGTTGGGCAGTGTAGTGGCAAATGAACTTTAATAGTAAAAAATGTAAAGTTTTTCATGTAGGTTACTCAAATGAAGGATTTAATTATGAAATGAATGGGGAGTGGCTTGAGACTGTGGACCAAGAAAAGGATTTAGGTGTGATTATTAGCAGTAATCTGAAGGTGGGTGATCAATGTTTGGAAGCAAGGAATAAAGCTAATAAGATGTTAGGTATAATTAATAGCAACGTAGTTTACTAGAGCAAAGAGGTTATAAGCAAGCTATATAATAGCTATGTTAGGCCAGCATTAGAGTATTGTGCACAGGTTTGGGCTCCTCATTTAAGAAAAGACATAGATATGCTGGAGAGAGTACAACGTCGAGCAACAAGGATGATTTCTGGCTTTGAAAATAAGAGCTATGAAGAGAGGTTGAAGGAGTTAGGAATGTTCTCAGTTGAAAGGAGATTTCTCAGAGGGGATATGATACAAGTTAACAAATATTTGCATCTGACAGTAATACAGAGATTGAAAAATACTTCATAGTGGGCAGTGGAAGAATAACTAGAGGACATGATAATTGAAAAGAAGCCATGCCATCTCGATCTAAGAAAATACTCTTTCAGTAATAGAGTTGTTAATTTTTGGAATGACTTGCCACAAGAGATTGTTGACTGTGATTCTCTTGTCAAATTTAAAAGGGGGCTAGATAGATATATGGATAGTTTAGGTATTATGTAGTATAACTTGACTAAGCCAAATTGGTGGGTATATATATGAATTTTTAAATCAACAGATTAACCTATGACAAAGCCTAGCAGCAGTTTTTTTGTAGGTGGTCATGGTTCATTGAATATTGCATGTATAATTGAGCTTAGTTTTACTTTTATCTTTGCATGAATGTACTGAAAACTAGGGATGGGATAGACCTAGTCTTTTGTGCATGTATTAGTATTGTTAGTTATTATTTGTTTGGACTGAGACAGTCTCGATAGGCCCTTGTGGCTTCTAACTGTCTCTATTTTCCTATGTTCCTAGTTTAGCCTAGGGTTTTGAAAATATACCCTATTGCTATTAGCAAACCTAATCAGAAAAACTGGTTAGGCCCACTGCTAGCCAGACAATCAATTAAAATATTTGAATTTAACCAGAAAATTAAATAATTTTAACTAGAAATTAACCAACTTTACAAAAATCAAAACAAAAATCTACTTAAACTGAATATATTAAATTCTTGATAAAATCCTAAGGATTAGGCCTTCCCTAGCTTTTACTTATTTACCTAATTCTAAGAAATTCAAGAAATCACACCTTAATATTATATTAATAAACACCACTAGTAGTAATACAAAAAAAAAAAAAATAAATAAATAAATCACCCAACAATATAAAATAACATTTAAAAATAAAACAATTTGTACAGGTAAAATAAAGAGAGCACTTCAAACACAACCTCCTCCTCCTTCTTCTATCTTGTATAATAAATGTGTAATTTTCATAGAAATCACCCACTGCTATGATTTCTTCTTCCTTTAGTAACATCTTCAAATTAGAGAAGTATGATGACCATTTCTTAGCAATAAAATGAGTTGTCAATTTTACAATATCTTTAGATAAGGAATTTAAAAAAGCATCAACATTTGGTTTTTCAGTTAATTTACATCTATCTGTTATCAGAAATTGCTTGTAATATATTGTATCTTTAGCATAGTCAATATTATCTAGGCACTCCAGGAATGATCCAACCCCTGTTTCTCTATCACATTTCACATCTTTGTATCATACATTCTTTGTTACTTATGTCACACACAGTGATCTTTGTATGTCAGTCCACATTCTCCTAAAGCAGCCAACTGCAATTTAGGATTTTGATGATAGGCTCAAACACATACTGTGTATGCACCAGTTCCACCTTCTAAATTCAAACCCATACTGTTTATGCACCAGTTCCACCTTCTAAAATGCAGCAGGCTGGATGAAAACTGCAGAAGCTTGAAAACCCAATTTGAGGGAAATTTTTATTGCTGTTGTATATTTCATGCGACTCTTTTATGTATCCTAACAATAATTTCTTTTGCTTGTAATTTTTCTGTCCATTACTTTCTCTAACTATAATTCACTCTTTCCTTCTAGGACATCCTGCTATTTTCATCCATTTCATAAAACTCTATCGCTTTATTTTTCATTTCCGAAGAAATAACATTCCCTTTACTCATTGAAGGTACAAATGGTAGAATTCCATATTGTCTTTTTAGTTCTCTGCTCCTTTTTACCAATCTATGAGATGTATTAAACATACGAGCTGTTGCTGCTTAAGAGAACAGAGACAAACTCAAAATTGGAATTTTTATTTTTTTTTTGAGTAGTTTGCAACTTCACATACATATTTGTAAAAGTTTTGAAAATTCATAAATTTGCAACACTTAACAAAGTATTCACATTCATAAGAGGTTTAATGAATCTAGTTAATAACACAAAACTACAATTTATAAACTTACATATATGTATATAAATATTCATTATATGCATATTTTAAGAATTAAAAGATGAGTAAATTATATAATTTCAACTATCATTTTGATGTTATTAATGGAAAAGATGAAAACCTTTTTAAATTTTGCTGTTGATCCAATGAAAAGTCCTCTTCTTGAATTGATGATGTCACATAAGAATCTTCAAGTTGAGTCTTACCAGTTGTCAAGACAACTTGTAGTTTCTCTTCTCCCTTTTTTTTCTTCTTTGTTTCATTCCCAAATGTGCTAGAAATATGGCCAAACATTAACAAAGTGTTGTTGACCTTGTTAAGAGAATTGTTCGTAAACAGGCAAATTTTGGTAGAAAAAATACATTAAAAATCCTATGTGATAAATTACAATTTTAACCTATGCAAGCAGCATATATGGTAACTTAATATATACTTGGGAGATGTTTTAACATCCATGGTGTATGTGGGTAGAGGTCCGTGCGCATGGAAATTCAACATTACTCTTATTATACATGTTCTGGGGGTTCCGACCACAGACCACCACAATGTTAAAACAACTTGCCTAGAATATATATGTCAAGTACCCAAATATTGGGCAATTTGCAAGTTACCACAAACTTTTTTTAAATTAATACATTTTCTAGTACTTATGATTTGCTTGTTTATGGACAATTCTCTTAACAAGCTTTAGTTATTGTATGATATTAACTGTTGAAAACTAATGATACAAATTAGTTTTCTAAAATAAGAAATATGTTTACATATCAAATATTTACTATTTTAACAAATTATTAAAATACATTTATCATAAATTTCTTTACTGGAGTCACTCCACTTAAGTAATATTTTCTCAGCATTAACCAACTTCTCTTCAACAAAAGTATTACTGGCACTACTAGTGGGTGAGGTGGTTGTTAATTCGTAGTCATCTTTTAATGCTTCTTCTACTGGTAGGGCACTCAAATATTTATTGGGATCCTTTTGATTAAATTTTCTACACACATCATATATTAGCTGATTGCAATTTATTTTCCAATGTATAAGATCTGACAGTTCTTTAGTTACAGGTCTGAGATTTTTAGATATTTCCTTTTTGTGTGTTTTGAATGGGTTGATAAAGTAATTATGCGCCATATTAAAAAATATTGTTATAAATAAGTATAATTTCAATTTATAAAAATTTTTATTTAAAGTCCGAAAATTAAAATAATAATCATAAAACACTGCACTAATTCAGTTTTTACAGATTTATCTCTAAAAATGGATTATCACTTCTTTCTAATAATAATAATAATAATAAGCACATACTGTATCGTCAGATACAAAAAAAAACATGTTTTCTTTGAAACACATTAAGAAATTTCTCCAATGGAGAGAAATTGGGGAAAAAAAATTCTAGATTATACATTTTTCCCCTAGTGAAAAATAAAATATAATTTTTAAAAGTTATTTGCCATTTTGATCCCATGGTTTTTAATCATTTTATCGATGAAAAATATGTTGATCTTTGATAATCTTAATTAATAATAAACATTTTCAATTGGCTTGTGGGTCAAAGGTTAAGGTCATTTCAAGGTCACTTAATAATTATTATTATTAATTTTGATAAAAGGAAAAAAATATGGCCATATTTGAAATCTACAGCTCTTTCTCTTTCCAATGATATATAATATGTCCTTATCACATCAAATTTTTACCACATATGGTTAATTTACCAATGTGGATGTGGCCTTCATGTTTGACCTTCATGACTTTATATCTCAAAAAGTACTTTCCAGATTGAACTAAACTTGGAAAATCGGATTTTCTAGGCAAAATAACCCAATACACTAAATTTCATCAAAATTATAATTTTATCCCACCCTCCCTAAAGAACGCTTCTGTTGGAATTGCCCATATATATTGTAAAGGAGAAATACTCTTTACCATCCTTCAACCCTTTCAATAGGAAAACCAAAGACTCGACAGTCAGCAGCACTTCCCTCACTGTTACTTTAGTCACACAAGATATGTCAGACACTCAGGTCTGGTTTAGGATCCTCGTGTTGCACGCTTCTCCAACCTCAACATGGCCTGGGTGAATCAGAGAAGAATTGGCAATCAAACCTCCAATACCTATGACTCATGACTCTACAGATGACTTAACATGAATCCAACAGTTAAAAAACAAACTACAGGAAAACACAGGATACTATCTACTAAATGAAAATACACCCCACTAATATATGTTTACTGGAATATAAATACATACTTGAAAACCATTTACTAATTAGGAAAAAATGTGCGAACCAGAATTGTTATGACCACAACCCAACTATTAGTTATATACAAAAATATAAATATTTTTGTATGTTCCAATGACTTACAATAAAATATTTCAATTGCATACACATATAAATATGTGTAGTGCTCAGTTATACAAATTTTTCTATTATACACAAAATATAAATATTGGATCAATAATTGCAACCTCATACACGAATGACTATTTATGTATGGTGCAACTAATGAATCCCTATTCACAATAAATTAAAATGCGAACTAATGAGAATGATACCACATACACAAATATGAGTATTTGTGTAGGTTCTTAATTACATAAAATACAGGTTCTTTATGAATGAGTAGTATGTGTTCTTAACTGTAATTCACCAGAGGAGATTATTTGTTTAGCTTGCCTGCTCAATTGTAATTCAGCTTAAATATATGGCTCAGCTTAAACAATTGGGTGATTTGGAGTTAGAAAATACCACACTACTCATTTGGCCTTAACATCAGTCAGATCCCCAATTCAATATGAGCTTAAATATATGGCGCATCTTAAACAATTGGGTAATTTGGAGTTGAAAATACACTACTCATCTGGCTCCAAATTTGTAACTGACTCCAAAATTAGTACCTAAAAGGATATGGTTATCAAGTTAAATCAATCTAAACATTAAACCATCCAAATAGTTATATTTAAATCTGTCTAACCCTCCTATTAATGTAAGCATATGTAGTTGTAAACTTACCCTTGCAAGGGAGATGAAATTGAAAATCTAACCAGATTCTGGTTATCTTCCTGTATTGAATATTTCTAATATTCCCTGTGTTAAATCTTAAGTTTTTATAAACTATTTACTATCCGCAAAGGAAAGAAAAAAAGATTTATAATCTGTCAAACATAAATCCATGTCATAACTGAATAATAAATGATATTTAGCTCCCTTAAAACAAAAAGAAAATGAAAAGGGAGCTCTAACTACTTGATTGTAAGTATGGGCCTGAAGTAACCTATTTGCGAATTTCTACAATATATATATATATATATATATATATATATATATATATATATATATATATATATATATATATATATATATATATATATATATATATATATATATATATATATATATATATATATATATATATATACTATAGTATATATATATATATATATATATATATATATATATATATATATATATATATATATATATATATATATATATATATATATATATATATATATATATATATATATATATGAAGAGGTGGTAGAAATTCTGGTCTGAAAGATGAAAGGTAAGAAAAAATGAAACACTCACCAACTTCTGTTCAAAGGAGACTATTACTAAACCATGGATCGTACTGTTGACGAATAATCAAGGTCGTTAAAAGTCAATCCTTGCAGACACAGCCCTCTCAGTAAAACTCCATCCCTGACTTAAGTCTAATTCTTTGACACATACCTGATGAATTAAGACAAAAAATTGCTAGCAAGATGAGATGCAAGAGGAAATTATTGGCAAAGGATTACAAAAAGAATTACTTACAATGGTATAAAAACCAGCAAGTGTGATTGCAAGCAAATTAAAACCATAAATTTGGTATAATCAATAAAGAATAAAAAAAAATCATGTTTATATGAAAACAACTTTATGTACAAAAATCACAACAATTTTTGGTGGTCTAATAATCTTTACTTTTCTTTGTTTATGTATGGTAGGGGATGCGGGTTATGAACGATCATATTTCTTTTAAAACATTCAATCTTTTGTACTCTAAAATATATGGTATAGGATAGGGATAATCTGATAAAATTGTTAATGTATTAAGGTAAAAATAAATAAATTTATATATTTATATATTTTAAAATCATTATCATAATCATTCATTGTTAAAAATATATCATTAAAAAATAACATCGTTTTAAAATGCCGCAATAAAAATTAACCCACGTGACTCACGTGATCGTGCGCAGAGTTAAAATATTAAAATGTTCTGGAACGCAAGTTCAGTTTCTTTTCAGCTATTGTTGTTGAAAGTCGTTCAGTTTGTTTGTTAAATACAGTTGTTCAGTACTTATGTACTTATGTTGAATTTATGAAGTTTATATGTTAAATATACTGTTGTCATAGTTATGAACCGACCGGGGCCCCAGCCAATCCCGGCCCCGGCCAAAAATCAGGGAAAACCGGGATTGCCGGCCGGGGTTAAAATGGCAAATTATACAAAAAAATTTTTTTTTTTAAAAAAATTTTCAGCCGATTCTGCTGAAACTTTCAGTGTATATAGATTTTTTACCGGTAAGAAAAGTCCATTTCTAGCGTTTTTCCGAGTCTATTACGGTTAAAAGTTTTTTTTATGTGTGTGTGTGGAAATTTTACCCTTTTTCAATAGAATGGCGGTGCCAAACCACTTTTTAGAATGAGCTGAAAGTTGGACTTATTTATTCAAAATTATATGGGCTACAAAAGCCTCTAATAGACTTTTGTTCCCAGAGTTATAGAAAAAATGTTATAAGCCAAAAACTGACCAACTATAGAAAAAAAATTTTTTTTAACTAAAAAAATCCACCTTTTCAGACAATCTTTTTTAAAAAAATGCAACTATAACATTTCCTATTTTTGGTGTGTATAGAGGAGGGGTGGGGCTACAAATTCCTCTATGTACTTTATTCGATGAGATTCGTTGATTTCGAGATATAGCCTTCAAAAAGGTCCATTTTTGGCCAAATTTCAAAAATTCCCAAAGTTTGAGAGGCTATATCTCGCTTCAAACAAAGGGCATTTAAAAATGCACTAAATAAAAATTGTTGCCCTGTTCCTCTTCTAAACAATTTCACAAATAAAAAAAATAGTAGGTAGCTTTTTTTTTTAAATAATTTTTTCCTCCAGAAGGGTACGATTTTTGCAAATTTTTTTTCAAGTTATAACTTTTTTCTAGACGTGATATCAAAAATCTATTCCCACCAATGCAAGAAATTGGGGCAAAGGTATTCAGTTAAATTTTCAGCTCATGTGGACCAGTGGTTTGACCCAGTTATTCATTTTTTTCAACTTTGGGTCCAAATAAGTTTCAAACCGTTATAGACTCAAAAAAATGCTCGAAATCAACTCAGAACTTCGTGAAAAAATTCACATACTTTGAAAATTTCAGCTCAATCAGTCAAATAATAAAAACAATTTTAAACAAAATATAAGAAAATTAAGATTTTTTTCTTTTCTGTTTCTTTTGACCGCTCCTTTTCTGCTAGTGAATGTTCATCTTTGTGTTTTGATTTTAGATATTCCAAAAAGATTTGGTTGAAATTTTTTTACTTGTAGCACCCGGAGGTTCTCTTCTAATTTTCTGACTGCAGATGTTACATTTAGCTATTTCGAGCCTATCCTGAAACATTGTAAAGTATTCAAATACTGCAGAAGCTGATCTTTTAGCCATATTGACTGAAAGTATAAACAAAATAATAATTTTTAAATAATGCAGCTAAATGATACAAGTTTGATACATAGCAATAAAATAACAATGATATGTATAAATACAGGTTAAATTGATAATTTTATCTCTTACATTTTTTCAAACTTTACCTTTGGGTCTTACCTAGGTAAACGTGTTAAATCACTATTATGAATTAGAATAATTTTTTTTTTAATTTTTGTACTTTTTTTAAACTTTAAATATACAAAACTGTAATTTTCTGATTTTTTTTTAGAGAAAATGCATATAAACATTAATTTATGGGAATGTTTCCTATTCTACTCCTTCCTTACAATTAAATAAACCTTATATCTAATTTTCTTAACCTAAAATTTCAGTGCTTTTGACCTCTTTACAAATTTTTGGAAACCCCGGCCATAACCCCGACCCTGGCCCCGGCCAAATTCCAGCCCAATCGGTCCCTAGTCATAGTTATTCAAGTGATAAACTATAAGATAAACTATTGCCGGTTAGAAGTAACCTTACTAGCTGGTGAATTCTTCTAATTGTTGATTATACAAGATAAGTTTATATTTAAGACTGTTGTTATAGCTTAAAAGGTCAATATTTTAAAATTGAAAGTTTTCCTCTAGCAAGTCATCGCAAACTATCCATTTTCCTTCTGACTCTCTTTGGGTATAATGCTGGGTATTCAGGCTTGTGTACTTGAGGTTTGTACCTGGGGTTTGTTGGGAGGGGGATTCAAATAAAGGTAAGAGAATTTTCATTTAGAATATTGAACCATATTACTGATGATAAAAGTTCGTTTAGAATTTTTATTAAATCATAATAATAATAATACTAATAAAAATAAATAAAAATTAAACAATAATAATGAATATAAAAATAACAATGAAAATAATAATAATACTCAAAAGATTCTATATTTTGGTCATATATTTATAAAAGATAAATATGGATATATATAAAGTGTTAAAAACATACCTTACGTCCCTCCATGGTTAGTGTATTAGTAAGATTAATAATTGATGTGTATATGTTTTAATTATCTTAATTATATAAATAGATTTTCAGTATTTAACTTCTTCAACAATTTCATTTCTTCCAAAAAAAAGTTTTTCTCCTCCAAGAAGTTTTGTCTCCTCCAACCTCAACTATCAAAATGTATAAACTGTAACCTTGCCACAAAAATATACTATTGCTCATTATTTCATATCTTGGTTTTTATAATCAGTAACAACTTTTCCAATTATATATTTACCTTGGATAAGGGAAAACTTATTCTTATTCTGACTATGGTGGTAACTCTGTGGTCCTTGATCTTCCTCCACAAAGTGGCAAAAGTTAGACACTTTGACTTCACACCACTTCTTTTACTTCTATTCTTTATGGAGGCTTGTTGTACTTCTCAGGGAATTAACTTTCCTCAATTATTATTTTGTCTTCTTTCAATTCAATTAAGGCTTTTTATTTTTTATTAAATTAATGCCTTTTTTTCTTTCAATTGTACTCTAAGATCTTATTTTTATAACAAATTTATACTTATAACAAAAATAGCTCAAAGTAATTTCTATCTGAAAAATAGGAAACTAGAGAACACTGCATCAATATATATATATATATATATATATATATATATATATATATATATATATATATATATATATATATATATATATATATATATATATATATATATATATATATATATATATATATATATATATATATATATATATATATATATATATATATATATATATATATATATATATATATATATATATATATATATATATATATATATATATATATATATATATATATATATATATATATATATAAAATATTATAATTTTTTAATGTTTAATAAAGATTTTATATTTATGGTTTATATACTGGTACATTACTAACAGTAAACCACAAATGATGTATTTATTATTTATATTCAAATTTTTTGAAAAAAAAAAACTGCAATATGGCTATGAAGGTGATATTTATAATTTCCATATCTTGGAATACCAGCTCTCACATTGTGCCACAATCTTTCAGGGTCCATAAAATTAAAATAGTGGTTTACCATTAGATGTGGAAACTTTCATTTCATGTTGGTAGTCATACGCCTTCCAACAATCATTGTTGTTGGTAAAATATATTTTTATTAAGGTTAATAGGGTTTCTTTATTACGAGTTTCCACTGGCACAAAATATATTTCTTTGGTTTCTTGCTTCTCTCTAAATTGCTCCTACAGAGAAGGTCGCTTATCAAGAATTTGAAACCATGCCCACCTGTGGAAAAAATAAAACTTGATTGGTATGTACTGTAGCAGGGTTTCCCTATCCCAAGAAAACAAATAATCGGTGTAACTTATCATCTTGGTCAGAAATAACATATAACTCAATTTCCCTGCCTAAGAACTACACTCCTCGAATAGGGCTCTGCCCGTCAGTGATGGTGATAACTAAAAAAAAAATAAAAAAAAAATATCCAATTACCTTTAATAATTCTGTCCTGATTAAATTTTTCTGTTTATCCATGTCAGTTTCTACAGTTCTTCCAATACTACTTTGGGTTTAGAATTTTTACGAAAGTCCAAACAAATTTCATATAGTTATTCAAGTTTATTGCTGTTGCTGAAGAAATATCCTTTTTTTTCTCAAAAAAATGTGTGGATGTGCCTATAATCAGTATGCTACATACTTTGAAATTTGTATTATACTAATTTGATATTTTTCAAAAAATATTCCTTTAAATTGATATACCTTGTACCTGCATCAAGTTCTTTCATTTTGCTTGTTTTTGAAATATAAACTGTTTTATTACACTTAATAAAACATGCGTTGTGATCATACTACATTCATATATTACACTTTTCCAAAAAATTTCACACAAAATTTTGTGATATATAAAAAATGAAATAAATTATCTTTAATCTCACAAAACTTAAGAACAAATTATAAAAATTGGATCTACTTCAAACATTAAATTTACATGAGTACATGTTAATATAAGTACTAAATGCAAGTTTTTAAAATTTTCAATATTTTTCCCATGCACAGCAACAAAATGGTTGGGTAAAAAAAAAAAAAAAAAAAACATTGTTGAGTGGGGCGAAATACACATTTTTTGTTTAGAAATTTTTTGATGTGTGCATAAGTATGCATGTATCTAACTGACCAACCAAGTAATTAATAACTGTGAACTATTCAACTAAAACCAAACTTACCCATTTCATTGATTATATCTCTTGTGTGTTCATATAATAATATACCTAATTTATAAATATAAGTAGATTCAGAATATAAGAACAATATTCCAAAGTGTTAGTGATTTTGTAGTTCGGATATGTTTTGTATGTGATTTCATGGTCTTGTCTCATTTACAGATGATATTCATAATGGGCTAAGTAAAACTTGAAACATTTATCTACAATAATTGTTTGTTAATTAAATAATAATAGTCTTCATGTATCATTATATTTTATTTATATATATATATATATATATATATATATATATATATATATATATATATATATATATATATATATATATATATATATATATATATGGTAAAGGTGTAGATTGTTTCTGACTTTCGATTGTTAAAAAATATCGAAAATCGAAAATATCGGAGAAGCCTATCGTAAACAAGAGAGTTGCCAGAGGTAGAGGTACTATTACTAGACATACACACAATTATTATTACTTACTTTTCTAGCAGAACCTAATTCGACTTATCATAACCTGAACTACCGAAATTGCCGTAAAAAGAGGCCTAACCTACACAAGAATTTGCTGTAAAAGAGACCTAACGTACACAAGAACATTTGCACGACATAATAGCCTAGGGCTAAGTATAGGTATAAAATTATCGATTAAAATAAAATATCTACATAAAATATCGATATAAAAAATATAGAAAGTCAGAAACAATCTGCACCTAAGCCTATATATATATATATATAAATAAAATCTAATTTTACAAAAAAAACTTTTATATATATATATATATATATATATATATATATATATATATATATATATATATATATATATATATATATATATATATATATATATATTATATATATATATATATATATATATATTATATATATATATTATATATATATTATTATATTTATATATATATATATATATATATATATATATATATATATATATATATATATATATATATATATATATATATATATATATATATATATATATATATATATATATATATTATATATAAATATATATATATATATATATATATATATATATATATATATATATATATATATATATATATATATATATATATATATATATATATATATATATATATATATATATATATATATATATATATATATATATATATATATATATATATATATATATATATATATATAGTCATTTACAGGTTCTCATTTCATTTCAAACTTATCATCTGTAAAGTATTTGAGTATTTCTCTCTCCTCTTGATGCATCTCTTTACTTATTATTATTATTATTATTATTATTATATTATTATTATTATTATTAGCATGGAACTGTGTTCTAAGTATATTTATTTTAAGGTATAAAAGTCATTTGAGAAATTTTACAGACCTTAGTAAATGAAAAATGCTTTCAATATATATTATAGTTTTTAACTAGAAATATATAAAAATGGTATTGCCTATAAAAATAGTTACAGGTGTGTTGAATTTCAGTTGAAGGTTGTGGAGGAAGTGAAATGACTTCCAAATTATCAAGAGTGGAATTTTAGGCAAAAATATGAGTAAAAAGCTCAACTTTATTGGTAGGTAAAATGGGCAGTTGCCATTGGAAGATACAAGGTTAGGGAAAGAGAAAGAATTGAAATTAAAGTTTACACTTCATAATGCCAGATATATCATTATTGTGGAGGAAGTGAAATTATATCAAGAGTGGAATTTTAGGCAAAAATATGAAAAAAGCTCAACTTTATTGGTAGGTAAAATGGGCAGTTGCCATTGGAAGATACAAGGTTAGGGAAAGAGAAAGAATTGAAATTAAAGTTTACACTTCATAATGCCAGATATATCATTATATTTATATTTTCTATGAAGAAAAGCAGTTTTTGTTTCACATAGAATAGATTTTTCATGATTTTAGGATGAAATATTAGTAGCATGAGTTTCTGGATTTATGTATAATGGTGATCCCAGAAAGCAAAATTCCTGCTGCAAATTGCATTAGAATCAAGATTTGCTAGTTTTAGTTGAAGGGAAAGAATATGAAATGTAAGCCTCCATGCCAAAGAATTTCACCTCAGTTATACATCCTACACACCTTAAGGAACACCTGTTTAAGCACTAATCATTGCAAGGAAATTAAAGAACTACTACTGCAAATTCACCAGTTAGCAGAACTGAAGTGTTAAAAATGTTTTCTTGCTGTAGACTTGGGTCTGTGCACGTGGAAGACTAGAAGAGAAGAGGAAGTAACCCGAGGGACATAGAGATGGAAGCAGAGTGTTTAACAGAATCTGGTTTGGAAGTTATGAAAAATTTAAAAATGTTCCATTAATCTCCAAGAAGATATGGGTAGGGTACTGCACATCTATATTATTTTGGATAAGTGAGTTAACCAGCTGTATTTTGAGAATTGTGAAAAACCATTGAAATCTCCAAGAATAATCTTAGAAAAAGAAGGAAGAGAATGTGTTCTATTTTGGAGTTTAGAAAATTAATTAATAGACAAAATTAATTGATAGACAGAACAGATAATTTTAGTTGAAGATTGACAAGAGAGCCTTAGTCATAGAGGAGCATATATAGAAAATTGCAAATGGAAACACAAGAACAAACATCTATGTTTAACACCCATTCATATAATATACATGCAGATGCATGCTCTCAAACTTTACCTTTATTTCCTTCAGTATTCTTCCCTTCTTCCATACCTCCCTCAGTCCCCTCATCACTTTCCTTACCTTCATCACTCTATTCTTTATTTTCCTTTCCATTTCCCTTTTTTCCAGCATTCCCAGATATTTGTATTCTACCTTTTCAAATTTCTCTCACCTTACTTCAACATCCCCATTCTTACTATTTCATCTCCGCCCCTATTCCTTATTACTTTAACTTTTAGTTGGGTTTACCCTCAATCCCTTAGACTCCAATTCCCTTACAAACTCCTTCACCAACATTTTTAGCAACCAACACTGTATCATCCGCATAGAAGACATTTACCTCCAATTGACCCTCCAAACATCTCAACCTTACACTCTTCCATTCCCTTCACAACCCCAGATTAAACAAGCACAGCAGCATAACGCACCTCTGTCAGATTCAAACTCTACTCTAAATCATTGTCAGCTCTTCCATCACCCTCACCCTTGCTCTACAATTCTTACAAAAAAGCATTAATTCCTTTCAGTAATCTACTTTTCACCCCTCACCCCATTGGCACCTCAAACACTTCCTCCTACATACTCTTATCATATGTCCTCTCCAAGTCTACAAAACATACATCCCAGGGATGAGCAGCCAGATATCTGGCAAAAATAAAATTCTTTATTATCAGAACTAAAATTTTCAAATTATTAAAATATATAATAAATTATGTTCTATCTTTTTTCTTTGTTATTCTTTATAACAGTACCTCTGGCTACTATGTTAAATTAAAATAGTATTTGAAAATTCATTTACTTGTTCACAGAACTACAAACTTGAAATAAATTTTTTTTTTAAAGTTCTTTCACAATATATATATATATATATATATATATATATATATATATATATATATATATATATATATATATATATATATATATATATATATATATATATATATATATATATATATATATATATATATATATATATATATTAGTGATGGCATCCGCATCCGCATCCACATCCGCATTTTCGAAAATTCAACATCCGCATCCGCACTTTCGGAAATTCAACATCCGCATCCGCACTTCTCCAAAATTCGACATCCGCATCCGCAAATTAGAAAATATGACATCCGATCCATCACTAATATATATATATATATATATATATATATATATATATATATATATATATATATATATATATATATATATATATATATATATATATATATATATATATATATATATATAGCGAATTGTAGATCAAGAGTGAGGGTGAAGAGAGAGCTATCGGATGGGTTTAGCATTGGAGTGGGATTGAGACAGGGGTTTGTAATATCTCCATGTTATTTAATCTACTGATGAATGGTTTACTTAGAAAAATGGAGAGAGAAGGGAAGAGTATTACATTGAGAAAAATGGAGGGTGAATGTTTTACTTTTTGCAGATGATGCGGCATGTGTTGGGGGCAGAATCTGGAGAAAAGATGAGAATACTTGTGAGAGAGTTTGAAGGGAAATGTGCAAACAAGAGATTGAAATTCAGTCCAGAGAAGAATAATGTTATGAGGATTGGAGGTGGGGATGAGGAAATGTGGAGGGAGGAATTGGTTTGTAGAAGTGTGAGAATGGAAACTTGAGGAGGTGAATGAATTCAAATATCTAGTAATGTTGGGTGGAAGGTAAGGGTGGGACGGAAAAAGGAATAAAGAACAGAATGGTAGAAGGAAATGAAAGTATTGGGGGCCTAAGAAAAGTATGGAAGAAAGGAAAAATTTCGAAAGAAATAAAGATAAGAATGTTTGAATGTATGTGTTCACCTTCTGTATTGTATGTGTGTGAAACATAGACGATAAGTGCTCGGTCGAGAAAAAGTTTCCAAAATCTTTGAGATGAAAGATTTGAGAGCGATATATAAATTGAGAAGGATTGATAGGATTATAAATGAAAGAATAAGGGAGATGTGTAAATGGAAGAATTGTGTAATTGATGGAGAGGAGGAGGATGTGCTAAAATGGTTTGGACATATATGAAGAATGAAAGAGAACAGAATGGTTGGCAAGATACGTAGATCCGATATAGATAGGGGAAGGGTAGGGGGAGGGGAAGGCCGAAGTGGAGATGGATGGATGGAGTGAGAGTGATTTTGATGGAAGGAATTTGAGTTTAGATGAGGGTAGAAGATTTGTGGAGACAGAGATGGAGGGAGGTGGTGAAAGCGTTGAAAGGTAAGAATAGTTATGTTTGTAAGGGAATTGTGGCG
Source organism: Armadillidium nasatum (assembly GCA_009176605.1). NCBI lineage: Eukaryota > Metazoa > Arthropoda > Malacostraca > Isopoda > Armadillidiidae > Armadillidium > Armadillidium nasatum. Next base: position 20,087 of record SEYY01017217.1, read on the forward strand.
GGCACCACCTCACGAAAGTGGGAAAGGTGATAGTGAAATATATATATATATATATATATATATATATATATATATATATATATATATATATATATATATATATATATATATATATATATATATATATATATATATATATATATATATATATATATATATATATATATATATATATATATCCGTATCCTCATCAAAATTAACATCCGCATCCGCATCCGCATCCGAACTTTTCGAAAATTCAAAATCCGCATCCGCATCCGCACTTTCGAAAATTCAACATCCGCATCCGCACTTCTCCAAAATTCAACATCCGCATCCGCATCCGCATCCGCAAATTGGAAAATATGACATCCGATCCATCACTAATATATATATATATATATATATATATATATATATATATATATATATATATATATATATATATATATATATATATATATATATATATATATATATATATATATATATATATATATATGCTGCTAATGGGGATTCGAACCCTGACCTCTAAGGTGGTAAGACATTTTATCCCACGGTTTATGTGGTAATTATATATATATATATATATATATATATATATATATATATATATATATATATATATATATATATATATATATATATAATATATATATATATATATATTATATATATATATATATATATATATATATTATTATATATAAGAGAGAAAAAAATTAATATTTTGAATATTTTTGGACTTGCCAGAGCTTGAAATCCAGTGTTATTATTAATTGTTAATATTTGTAATTCCTAATTTATAAAATGCTAAAGCATATTTTATAGTATAATAAAAGTTTATTTTCTCTTTTCAGCTCGCTTCAGCCCGGCAGATCCATATTCCGAGGAAAGAATTACCATTAAAAAAAGATATGGATTACTTATGATTCAGCAGCCTCCTATAAGATATTAGTCTTCATTTTTATTTATATTTTTTTAAATATATTTTGTAATACATTGTCTTTAATTTACCACCAGTTGAAAATATTTCTAATATTATGAAGTAATTTTTTTTTATATTAATTTTAATGTGAAGTTTTTAAGCCTATTTTTTAAAGTAATCATTTGTAAGCTTATTTAGAACATTAAATGTAGAAAGTTAAAATTAATTTCTTTAGCTGCCTTTAAATTGACCAGCATTAGTTCATAAATCGGGAGAAAATAAGGTTAAATTAAGGTAAAATTTAATTTTTTTTTTTTCAGAGCTTGTGATAAAGTAAAATAAAATTGAGAGAAAATAAAGTACCATAAATGACTGCTTATTTATTGTTGACAAATAGGAAAATTTTAAATTTAATTTGAATATAAATAAACAAAATTTCTTCGGGTAGGTTTGGACTTTTAAAATGATAGTCAATATAAAAGATTAAAGCCTCCGCGTCATCTATTATCAAAAACGAACGGATACTTCATGCAGTGTGCAGTTGATTGTACTCGAATGGATTTAAAATATTCTGTTGGAATAACTTTGCAGTACCTTCTGTTGTGATACAAGAAGTTAAATCAAATCATTAATAAATAAATTAATCAGAAATTAATGATTTGAAAGCAAAATATTTGAAGAGTGAACTCTCTCTCTCATCTTTAATTTTTGTTCAAGTTTGATTAAAAATGTTTTCTACATATTTCAGTCCTAATTAAGATTATAATTATTACTATTTAGATATTTCAGTTCTTTGGAATATTTTTCTTGTTCGTAGATTCTTTAATTTCAGAACTTAAAATATCCCATGATATACATATATAGAAAATATAATTTGTTTTTATTTTCAGATTACCACCACTCATGGGCCAAGCCCTTTTCAAGGAGGCGGCAGAAATAAGAAACGCCCAATCACGACCAACACAAATCTCTTGGGCGCAAACGGAGGCCTTTAAAAGAAGAAGATTAAAAAGATGATGGCAGAGAGTTGCACAGAACAGAAGTTGGCACTACAACGGAGAAGCCTTGGGGGGGGGGGTTACCATATTGACACAAAATCCATGCAAAGGCATAGCTCCCCTTGTGGCACGAGGGCAACGCAATGGTAGTGAAATGCGAGAGGTCAATTTTCTAGAGCAGCTGTATTACCTATAGTACCTATAGGAAAGAAAAAGTGCACCAACGTAACGTCGCAGACAGAAAGTGAGTGAGTTTGAAAGGAGCGAAAAGTTTATTCTCAACCCTATCCAAAAGAGAGGTGGAACTGGAGCCTCTTCCCCCCAAATATGAGAACAGTAATCCATATAAGGACAAATAAGATTCTTATATAATCAAGCAACTATTCGGAAGAAGAAAATTCCCGCAGTCAGAATAGTATTCCCAGTTTCTTTGAAGCCGCCCTAGCAACCATTCAGGTATGAGGTTTCCAAGAAAGTTTTTTGTTTATGCTTAGACCAAGAAGGTTAATGTTTATAGGCAAGACGGGAGAACCGTCGAATGAGATAGGAAAGTTGGGAGGTGTTTTCGAGAGGAAGATGTGAAGAAGCCGAGTTTTTAAAGAGTTGAATTTCACAAGGTTGCTATGACCCCACCGGGAAATCCTGTCCAGATCGGCAAGAATGTAGATTAGATGCAATTCTAGAATCAAAAGAGGGAGCAGATTTGAAATGAGTGGGAGAATTGAGTTATCAGCATGAGAATGAAAAGAGTTAGAAGTGCTGTTGAGAAGATCGTTGATAAAAAGTAAGAATAAAGGTCGCTCCATCGACAAGTGCCGATATGGAACGATCCGAAAGAAAACTAGACATAAGTAAGCAAAGAGGAGGAGGAAACCCAAAGGAAGGAGCTCGGATAGTAGTGACGCATGCAACATCCGGACAAAAGCCTTGGAAATGTCAAGCGCCACCCCGTAAGACTCCCATATAATCCCTAAGAGCACAAGACCATAAATCAGTAAGATAGGAAAGTATGTCGCCAGTAGATCTCGAACATCGGAAGCTGTACTGATCTAAAAGAAGGGAGTGAGAACCCAGATGATCCATGAAAAGAGTTACGGAGAGTTTCAAAGATTTTAGAACACAAGTGACTCTCTCTCTCTCTCTCTATTTATTTTATCTATTTATTTTATTTTACCAGACGTCCTGTATTTTTCGGGACAGTTCTGTTTTACAATCAATTATCCCGTATTTTAAAACTAATGAATATAAATCCGGATTTTGATACATATTTTAGGATTTATGATAAATCTTAAAATTTATAAGCTGCAATCAGCATATATGCTATATGCATGAAATCGTTATACTTTTATGGTTGCTTATGGCTGGTCAATAGATGGTAAGAGGTTGTAAACAAAGGAAGGCTGGTTTTTTAAGTTCTTTATTCAACAAAATAAATTGGTTCTGGATTGTCACAACAATTAACAAAGGCAGGAACCCTATCTGCAAAAATGATAGGCAAAACAAAAAATACAATACATCCCTGTGAATGTCACAACACACATTCCAGACACTATCCCACACTAGCACAAGAATCTGTCTTGTGGTCATTCACATGGGCACAAAAACCAAATATTGAAATATAAAAATTCAGATAATAGGGCTTGAAGTACAAATATATATATATATATATATATATATATATATATATATATATATATATATATATATATATATATATATATATATATATATATATATATATATATATATATATATATATATATATATATATATATATATATATATATATATATATATATATATATATATATATATATATATATATATATATACGAATAGGGCAATGCCCGTGAGATGTGAACTTTATAAAATATATATATATATATATATATATATTATATATATATATATATATATATATATATATATATATATATATATAATATATATATATATATATATATATATATATATATATATATATATATATATATATATTTTTAAAATATATATATATATATATATATATATATATATATATATATATATATATATATATATATATATATATATATATATATATATATATATATATATATATATATATATATATATATATATATATATATATATATATATATATATATATATATATATATATATATATATATATATATATATATATATATATATATATATATATATATATATAATATATAATAATATATTAAAGAATAACTCTCTCATCCCAACCTTACCTAGCGAAAGTTGCCAAATAAGCTGGTGCCAGCAAAAGTAGATTCAGAGTAGCTGGGACAGTAAATGCCGTGCACAATCACTGTAGCTGTGATGACAAAAATTTGCGAGGCAAGAGCCTGTAGAGAAAAAGAGAGTAGGGTATATAGTATGGTTGATGGTTGATAGAGGAAAATAATGAAGGCTGGATGGTTAGTATTTTATTACATAAAATATTGACTCTGGATGGTCCACAAGAACAAGATGACAATAACAAAAACAAAAACAAAAACCCTATCTGGAAAATGATAGGCAAAAATAAATATGTGTCCACATGAATATCACAACACACATCCCTGACACTATCCCACAATAGCATCAAGGATCTGCATTGTGGTTATTCACATGCACCAAATGCAAATATAAAAATATATAAAAATTGCAGAGTAATTTGATATATATATATATATATATATATATATATATATATATATATATATATATATATATATATATATATATATATATATATATATATATATATATATATATATATATATATATATATATATAATAATAATAATAATATATATCATTATTATTATTATTGCAACAATAACCCTACTGCCTGCATTACATAAAACACTAAATATTAAGAAAAAGATATAAAATAGTACCTAGTGTCAGCTTGGTAATACACAGAGAAGGAAGCAGACTTCACTGATGGCTGGTGCCAGCAAAAGTAGATTCAGAGAAGCTGGGACAGTAAATGCCGTGCCCGATCACTGTAGCTGTGATGAAGGATTTGCGAGGCAAGAGCCTGTAGAAAAAGGGGGTAGGGTATGTAAAATAGGAGAAAAAATGTAAACTGAGGCCTAACGTATCGCGGCCTAGTAAACACGAATAACAAAAAGATAGAAAATTTAGGCTATTATAATTGTTGCCTACCTGTGAATAACGTCACTGCAGATGGAAGAAGAAAACAATGTTGTCTGAATATCGTACAGTGGTAACAGGTCGTTGATGAATAAAGATAACAAAAAAGTTTATAAATGCACCATAAGAGAAACGTCACACCGTTTGAAAAGTTATATTGCTCTCTACTCGAGCAGGAAGAAATACTGTTGTGGCCCTTTGCTTTCCACGTGTTTCATCGACTAT
>SEYY01017218.1:0-11546 GCA_009176605.1 Armadillidium nasatum
AACCTATTCCGAATTGAGGTAGCCACTCTGATCCTCCAACTATCTCCATTTAGCTCTCACTTCCATTCTGTCTATGATCTTTCAAACCCTTCACCACTCTCATTTCTTATATCATCTCGAATCCCATTCCCTTTCTGATCATCAGTATGGTTTTCAACAATCGAGGTTTACTAGTGATATATTTTAATATCTCCAGAGATTTATAGTCTTCTTGTATGGTGGCGCTTTATATATCGAAGGAATTTTACAAGGAATGGCATGCGTCACTGATTTTTAAGCTCCCCTCCTTTGGGTTTCCTCTTTCTCTTTGATTACTTATGTCTAGATTTCTTTCTAATCGCTCCATTTCGACTGTTGCTGATGGGGAAATTTCTTCTTCATTTCCTGTCAAAAATCGTGTTCCTCAGGGATCTGTCTTGTCTCCTACTCCATTCCTACTTTCCATTAATGAAATTCTCAGTGCTCATTTAACCTAATCCGTTCATATGCCGATGACTCAACCCTCCATTCTTCTACTTATTTCAAACCTGCTCCCTCTTTTGCATCTAAAGTTGCCTCTCGTCTTCATCTTTCTGATTAAATTCTTTATGATCTGAATAGAATTTCAAAGAGGTGTCGTCTCAACTCTTAAAATTAAACACTTTAAAAACTCAACTTCTTGAATTCAAAGATACCTTCATATAAACAAAAAACTGTCTTGGAAACCTAACATCACAATGGTTACTAGGAGAAAACGTTTCTAGTTCCACTAAAAGAGTTAAAACCCCTTCCTGATAGTTAATATCAGAAAAAGACACTGATTAATATTTAAGACACCGAGCAGAAAATAAAAACTTACGGTTAACTAATTACCTATCTACCTCTACAGTCCTTCGAACTGGGTTCGAACCAGTAACCTTTGGACAACGGGAAACTATTTTCCCACTATTGTCCACTGCTCTACCAATTGAGCTACCGAAGGACCTAATAACTATATGTTTTTTATTACATTTAACTAACATATTTCATTAATCTGATAAATTTCTAAAAATTTTAAAACTCTTAAAATTTGGATGTACGCATTAGTTCAACCTATTCCGAATTGAGGTAGCCACTCTGATCCTCCAACTATCTCCATTTAGCTCTCACTTCCATTCTGTCTATGATCTTTCAAACCCTTCACCACTCTCATTTCTTATATCATCTCGAATCCCATTCCCTTTCTGATCATCAGTATGGTTTTCAACAATCGAGGTTTACTAGTGATATATTTTAATATCTCTCAGATTTATAGTCTTCTTGTATGGTGGCGCTTTATATATCGAAGGAATTTTACAAGGAATGGCATGCGTCACTGATTTTTAAGCTCCCCTCCTTTGGGTTTCCTCTTTCTCTTTGATTACTTATGTCTAGATTTCTTTCTAATCGCTCCATTTCGACTGTTGCTGATGGGGAAATTTCTTCTTCATTTCCTGTCAAAAATCGTGTTCCTCAGGGATCTGTCTTGTCTCCTACTCCATTCCTACTTTCCATTAATGAAATTCTCAGTGCTCATTTAACCTAATCCGTTCATATGCCGATGACTCAACCCTCCATTCTTCAACTTATTTCAAACCTGCTCCCTCTTTTGCATCTAAAGTTGCCTCTCGTCTTCATCTTTCTGATTAAATTCTTTATGATCTGAATAGAATTTCAAAGAGGTGTCGTCTCAACTCTTAAAATTAAACACTTTAAAAACTCAACTTCTTGAATTCAAAGATACCTTCATATAAACAAAAAACTGTCTTGGAAACCTAACATCACAATGGTTACTAGGAGAAAACGTTTCTAGTTCCACTAAAAGAGTTAAAACCCCTTCCTGATAGTTAATATCAGAAAAAGACACTGATTAATATTTAAGACACCGAGCAGAAAAATAAAAACTTACGGTTAACTAATTACCTATCTACCTCTACAGTCCTTCGAACTGGGTTCGAACCAGTAACCTTTGGACAACGGGAAACTATTTTCCCACTATTGTCCACTGCTCTACCAATTGAGCTACCGAAGGACCTAATAACTATATGTTTTTTATTACATTTAACTAACATATTTCATTAATCTGATAAATTTCTAAAAATTTTAAAACTCTTAAAATTTGGATGTACGCATTAGTTCAACCTATTCCGAATTGAGGTAGCCACTCTGATCCTCCAACTATCTCCATTTAGCTCTCACTTCCATTCTGTCTATGATCTTTCAAACCCTTCACCACTCTCATTTCTTATATCATCTCGAATCCCATTCCCTTTCTGATCATCAGTATGGTTTTCAACAATCGAGGTTTACTAGTGATATATTTTAATATCTCTCAGATTTATAGTCTTCTTGTATGGTGGCGCTTTATATATTGAAGGAATTTTACAAGGAATGGCATGCGTCACTGATTTTTAAGCTCCCCTCCTTTGGGTTTCCTCTTTCTCTTTGATTACTTATGTCTAGATTTCTTTCTAATCGCTCCATTTCGACTGTTGCTGATGGGGAAATTTCTTCTTCATTTCCTGTCAAAAATCGTGTTCCTCAGGGATCTGTCTTGTCTCCTACTCCATTCCTACTTTCCATTAATGAAATTCTCAGTGCTCATTTAACCTAATCCGTTCATATGCCGATGACTCAACCCTCCATTCTTCTACTTATTTCAAACCTGCTCCCTCTTTTGCATCTAAAGTTGCCTCTCGTCTTCATCTTTCTGATTAAATTCTTTATGATCTGAATAGAATTTCAAAGAGGTGTCGTCTCAACTCTTAAAATTAAACACTTTAAAAACTCAACTTCTTGAATTCAAAGATACCTTCATATAAACAAAAAACTGTCTTGGAAACCTAACATCACAATGGTTACTAGGAGAAAACGTTTCTAGTTCCACTAAAAGAGTTAAAACCCCTTCCTGATAGTTAATATCAGAAAAAGACACTGATTAATATTTAAGACACCGAGCAGAAAATAAAAACTTACGGTTAACTAATTACCTATCTACCTCTACAGTCCTTCGAACTGGGTTCGAACCAGTAACCTTTGGACAACGGGAAACTATTTTCCCACTATTGTCCACTGCTCTACCAATTGAGCTACCGAAGGACCTAATAACTATATGTTTTTTATTACATTTAACTAACATATTTCATTAATCTGATAAATTTCTAAAAATTTTAAAACTCTTAAAATTTGGATGTACGCATTAGTTCAACCTATTCCGAATTGAGGTAGCCACTCTGATCCTCCAACTATCTCCATTTAGCTCTCACTTCCATTCTGTCTATGATCTTTCAAACCCTTCACCACTCTCATTTCTTATATCATCTCGAATCCCATTCCCTTTCTGATCATCAGTATGGTTTTCAACAATCGAGGTTTACTAGTGATATATTTTAATATCTCCCAGATTTATAGTCTTCTTGTATGGTGGCGCTTTATATATTGAAGGAATTTTACAAGGAATGGCATGCGTCACTGATTTTTAAGCTCCCCTCCTTTGGGTTTCCTCTTTCTCTTTGATTACTTATGTCTAGATTTCTTTCTAATCGCTCCATTTCGACTGTTGCTGATGGGGAAATTTCTTCTTCATTTCCTGTCAAAAATCGTGTTCCTCAGGGATCTGTCTTGTCTCCTACTCCATTCCTACTTTCCATTAATGAAATTCTCAGTGCTCATTTAACCTAATCCGTTCATATGCCGATGACTCAACCCTCCATTCTTCTACTTATTTCAAACCTGCTCCCTCTTTTGCATCTAAAGTTGCCTCTCGTCTTCATCTTTCTGATTAAATTCTTTATGATCTGAATAGAATTTCAAAGAGGTGTCGTCTCAACTCTTAAAATTAAACACTTTAAAAACTCAACTTCTTGAATTCAAAGATACCTTCATATAAACAAAAAACTGTCTTGGAAACCTAACATCACAATGGTTACTAGGAGAAAACGTTTCTAGTTCCACTAAAAGAGTTAAAACCCCTTCCTGATAGTTAATATCAGAAAAAGACACTGATTAATATTTAAGACACCGAGCAGAAAATAAAAACTTACGGTTAACTAATTACCTATCTACCTCTACAGTCCTTCGAACTGGGTTCGAACCAGTAACCTTTGGACAACGGGAAACTATTTTCCCACTATTGTCCACTGCTCTACCAATTGAGCTACCGAAGGACCTAATAACTATATGTTTTTTATTACATTTAACTAACATATTTCATTAATCTGATAAATTTCTAAAAATTTTAAAACTCTTAAAATTTGGATGTACGCATTAGTTCAACCTATTCCGAATTGAGGTAGCCACTCTGATCCTCCAACTATCTCCATTTAGCTCTCACTTCCATTCTGTCTATGATCTTTCAAACCCTTCACCACTCTCATTTCTTATATCATCTCGAATCCCATTCCCTTTCTGATCATCAGTATGGTTTTCAACAATCGAGGTTTACTAGTGATATATTTTAATATCTCCCAGATTTATAGTCTTCTTGTATGGTGGCGCTTTATATATTGAAGGAATTTTACAAGGAATGGCATGCGTCACTGATTTTTAAGCTCCCCTCCTTTGGGTTTCCTCTTTTCTCTTTGATTACTTATGTCTAGATTTCTTTCTAATCGCTCCATTTCGACTGTTGCTGATGGGGAAATTTCTTCTTCATTTCCTGTCAAAAATCGTGTTCCTCAGGGATCTGTCTTGTCTCCTACTCCATTCCTACTTTCCATTAATGAAATTCTCAGTGCTCATTTAACCTAATCCGTTCATATGCCGATGACTCAACCCTCCATTCTTCTACTTATTTCAAACCTGCTCCCTCTTTTGCATCTAAAGTTGCCTCTCGTCTTCATCTTTCTGATTAAATTCTTTATGATCTGAATAGAATTTCAAAGAGGTGTCGTCTCAACTCTTAAAATTAAACACTTTAAAAACTCAACTTCTTGAATTCAAAGATACCTTCATATAAACAAAAAACTGTCTTGGAAACCTAACATCACAATGGTTACTAGGAGAAAACGTTTCTAGTTCCACTAAAAGAGTTAAAACCCCTTCCTGATAGTTAATATCAGAAAAAGACACTGATTAATATTTAAGACACCGAGCAGAAAATAAAAACTTACGGTTAACTAATTACCTATCTACCTCTACAGTCCTTCGAACTGGGTTCGAACCAGTAACCTTTGGACAACGGGAAACTATTTTCCCACTATTGTCCACTGCTCTACCAATTGAGCTACCGAAGGACCTAATAACTATATGTTTTTTATTACATTTAACTAACATATTTCATTAATCTGATAAATTTCTAAAAATTTTAAAACTCTTAAAATTTGGATGTACGCATTAGTTCAACCTATTCCGAATTGAGGTAGCCACTCTGATCCTCCAACTATCTCCATTTAGCTCTCACTTCCATTCTGTCTATGATCTTTCAAACCCTTCACCACTCTCATTTCTTATATCATCTCGAATCCCATTCCCTTTCTGATCATCAGTATGGTTTTCAACAATCGAGGTTTACTAGTGATATATTTTAATATCTCTCAGATTTATAGTCTTCTTGTATGGTGGCGCTTTATATATTGAAGGAATTTTACAAGGAATGGCATGCGTCACTGATTTTTAAGCTCCCCTCCTTTGGGTTTCCTCTTTCTCTTTGATTACTTATGTCTAGATTTCTTTCTAATCGCTCCATTTCGACTGTTGCTGATGGGGAAATTTCTTCTTCATTTCCTGTCAAAAATCGTGTTCCTCAGGGATCTGTCTTGTCTCCTACTCCATTCCTACTTTCCATTAATGAAATTCTCAGTGCTCATTTAACCTAATCCGTTCATATGCCGATGACTCAACCCTCCATTCTTCTACTTATTTCAAACCTGCTCCCTCTTTTGCATCTAAAGTTGCCTCTCGTCTTCATCTTTCTGATTAAATTCTTTATGATCTGAATAGAATTTCAAAGAGGTGTCGTCTCAACTCTTAAAATTAAACACTTTAAAAACTCAACTTCTTGAATTCAAAGATACCTTCATATAAACAAAAAACTGTCTTGGAAACCTAACATCACAATGGTTACTAGGAGAAAACGTTTCTAGTTCCACTAAAAGAGTTAAAACCCCTTCCTGATAGTTAATATCAGAAAAAGACACTGATTAATATTTAAGACACCGAGCAGAAAATAAAAACTTACGGTTAACTAATTACCTATCTACCTCTACAGTCCTTCGAACTGGGTTCGAACCAGTAACCTTTGGACAACGGGAAACTATTTTCCCACTATTGTCCACTGCTCTACCAATTGAGCTACCGAAGGACCTAATAACTATATGTTTTTTATTACATTTAACTAACATATTTCATTAATCTGATAAATTTCTAAAAATTTTAAAACTCTTAAAATTTGGATGTACGCATTAGTTCAACCTATTCCGAATTGAGGTAGCCACTCTGATCCTCCAACTATCTCCATTTAGCTCTCACTTCCATTCTGTCTATGATCTTTCAAACCCTTCACCACTCTCATTTCTTATATCATCTCGAATCCCATTCCCTTTCTGATCATCAGTATGGTTTTCAACAATCGAGGTTTACTAGTGATATATTTTAATATCTCTCAGATTTATAGTCTTCTTGTATGGTGGCGCTTTATATATTGAAGGAATTTTACAAGGAATGGCATGCGTCACTGATTTTTAAGCTCCCCTCCTTTGGGTTTCCTCTTTCTCTTTGATTACTTATGTCTAGATTTCTTTCTAATCGCTCCATTTCGACTGTTGCTGATGGGGAAATTTCTTCTTCATTTCCTGTCAAAAATCGTGTTCCTCAGGGATCTGTCTTGTCTCCTACTCCATTCCTACTTTCCATTAATGAAATTCTCAGTGCTCATTTAACCTAATCCGTTCATATGCCGATGACTCAACCCTCCATTCTTCTACTTATTTCAAACCTGCTCCCTCTTTTGCATCTAAAGTTGCCTCTCGTCTTCATCTTTCTGATTAAATTCTTTATGATCTGAATAGAATTTCAAAGAGGTGTCGTCTCAACTCTTAAAATTAAACACTTTAAAAACTCAACTTCTTGAATTCAAAGATACCTTCATATAAACAAAAAACTGTCTTGGAAACCTAACATCACAATGGTTACTAGGAGAAAACGTTTCTAGTTCCACTAAAAGAGTTAAAACCCCTTCCTGATAGTTAATATCAGAAAAAGACACTGATTAATATTTAAGACACCGAGCAGAAAATAAAAACTTACGGTTAACTAATTACCTATCTACCTCTACAGTCCTTCGAACTGGGTTCGAACCAGTAACCTTTGGACAACGGGAAACTATTTTCCCACTATTGTCCACTGCTCTACCAATTGAGCTACCGAAGGACCTAATAACTATATGTTTTTTATTACATTTAACTAACATATTTCATTAATCTGATAAATTTCTAAAAATTTTAAAACTCTTAAAATTTGGATGTACGCATTAGTTCAACCTATTCCGAATTGAGGTAGCCACTCTGATCCTCCAACTATCTCCATTTAGCTCTCACTTCCATTCTGTCTATGATCTTTCAAACCCTTCACCACTCTCATTTCTTATATCATCTCGAATCCCATTCCCTTTCTGATCATCAGTATGGTTTTCAACAATCGAGGTTTACTAGTGATATATTTTAATATCTCTCAGATTTATAGTCTTCTTGTATGGTGGCGCTTTATATATTGAAGGAATTTTACAAGGAATGGCATGCGTCACTGATTTTTAAGCTCCCCTCCTTTGGGTTTCCTCTTTCTCTTTGATTACTTATGTCTAGATTTCTTTCTAATCGCTCCATTTCGACTGTTGCTGATGGGGAAATTTCTTCTTCATTTCCTGTCAAAAATCGTGTTCCTCAGGGATCTGTCTTGTCTCCTACTCCATTCCTACTTTCCATTAATGAAATTCTCAGTGCTCATTTAACCTAATCCGTTCATATGCCGATGACTCAACCCTCCATTCTTCTACTTATTTCAAACCTGCTCCCTCTTTTGCATCTAAAGTTGCCTCTCGTCTTCATCTTTCTGATTAAATTCTTTATGATCTGAATAGAATTTCAAAGAGGTGTCGTCTCAACTCTTAAAATTAAACACTTTAAAAACTCAACTTCTTGAATTCAAAGATACCTTCATATAAACAAAAAACTGTCTTGGAAACCTAACATCACAATGGTTACTAGGAGAAAACGTTTCTAGTTCCACTAAAAGAGTTAAAACCCCTTCCTGATAGTTAATATCAGAAAAAGACACTGATTAATATTTAAGACACCGAGCAGAAAATAAAAACTTACGGTTAACTAATTACCTATCTACCTCTACAGTCCTTCGAACTGGGTTCGAACCAGTAACCTTTGGACAACGGGAAACTATTTTCCCACTATTGTCCACTGCTCTACCAATTGAGCTACCGAAGGACCTAATAACTATATGTTTTTTATTACATTTAACTAACATATTTCATTAATCTGATAAATTTCTAAAAATTTTAAAACTCTTAAAATTTGGATGTACGCATTAGTTCAACCTATTCCGAATTGAGGTAGCCACTCTGATCCTCCAACTATCTCCATTTAGCTCTCACTTCCATTCTGTCTATGATCTTTCAAACCCTTCACCACTCTCATTTCTTATATCATCTCGAATCCCATTCCCTTTCTGATCATCAGTATGGTTTTCAACAATCGAGGTTTACTAGTGATATATTTTAATATCTCTCAGATTTATAGTCTTCTTGTATGGTGGCGCTTTATATATTGAAGGAATTTTACAAGGAATGGCATGCGTCACTGATTTTTAAGCTCCCCTCCTTTGGGTTTCCTCTTTCTCTTTGATTACTTATGTCTAGATTTCTTTCTAATCGCTCCATTTCGACTGTTGCTGATGGGGAAATTTCTTCTTCATTTCCTGTCAAAAATCGTGTTCCTCAGGGATCTGTCTTGTCTCCTACTCCATTCCTACTTTCCATTAATGAAATTCTCAGTGCTCATTTAACCTAATCCGTTCATATGCCGATGACTCAACCCTCCATTCTTCTACTTATTTCAAACCTGCTCCCTCTTTTGCATCTAAAGTTGCCTCTCGTCTTCATCTTTCTGATTAAATTCTTTATGATCTGAATAGAATTTCAAAGAGGTGTCGTCTCAACTCTTAAAATTAAACACTTTAAAAACTCAACTTCTTGAATTCAAAGATACCTTCATATAAACAAAAAACTGTCTTGGAAACCTAACATCACAATGGTTACTAGGAGAAAACGTTTCTAGTTCCACTAAAAGAGTTAAAACCCCTTCCTGATAGTTAATATCAGAAAAAGACACTGATTAATATTTAAGACACCGAGCAGAAAATAAAAACTTACGGTTAACTAATTACCTATCTACCTCTACAGTCCTTCGAACTGGGTTCGAACCAGTAACCTTTGGACAACGGGAAACTATTTTCCCACTATTGTCCACTGCTCTACCAATTGAGCTACCGAAGGACCTAATAACTATATGTTTTTTATTACATTTAACTAACATATTTCATTAATCTGATAAATTTCTAAAAATTTTAAAACTCTTAAAATTTGGATGTACGCATTAGTTCAACCTATTCCGAATTGAGGTAGCCACTCTGATCCTCCAACTATCTCCATTTAGCTCTCACTTCCATTCTGTCTATGATCTTTCAAACCCTTCACCACTCTCATTTCTTATATCATCTCGAATCCCATTCCCTTTCTGATCATCAGTATGGTTTTCAACAATCGAGGTTTACTAGTGATATATTTTAATATCTCTCAGATTTATAGTCTTCTTGTATGGTGGCGCTTTATATATTGAAGGAATTTTACAAGGAATGGCATGCGTCACTGATTTTTAAGCTCCCCTCCTTTGGGTTTCCTCTTTCTCTTTGATTACTTATGTCTAGATTTCTTTCTAATCGCTCCATTTCGACTGTTGCTGATGGGGAAATTTCTTCTTCATTTCCTGTCAAAAATCGTGTTCCTCAGGGATCTGTCTTGTCTCCTACTCCATTCCTACTTTCCATTAATGAAATTCTCAGTGCTCATTTAACCTAATCCGTTCATATGCCGATGACTCAACCCTCCATTCTTCTACTTATTTCAAACCTGCTCCCTCTTTTGCATCTAAAGTTGCCTCTCGTCTTCATCTTTCTGATTAAATTCTTTATGATCTGAATAGAATTTCAAAGAGGTGTCGTCTCAACTCTTAAAATTAAACACTTTAAAAACTCAACTTCTTGAATTCAAAGATACCTTCATATAAACAAAAAACTGTCTTGGAAACCTAACATCACAATGGTTACTAGGAGAAAACGTTTCTAGTTCCACTAAAAGAGTTAAAACCCCTTCCTGATAGTTAATATCAGAAAAAGACACTGATTAATATTTAAGACACCGAGCAGAAAATAAAAACTTACGGTTAACTAATTACCTATCTACCTCTACAGTCCTTCGAACTGGGTTCGAACCAGTAACCTTTGGACAACGGGAAACTATTTTCCCACTATTGTCCACTGCTCTACCAATTGAGCTACCGAAGGACCTAATAACTATATGTTTTTTATTACATTTAACTAACATATTTCATTAATCTGATAAATTTCTAAAAATTTTAAAACTCTTAAAATTTGGATGTACGCATTAGTTCAACCTATTCCGAATTGAGGTAGCCACTCTGATCCTCCAACTATCTCCATTTAGCTCTCACTTCCATTCTGTCTATGATCTTTCAAACCCTTCACCACTCTCATTTCTTATATCATCTCGAATCCCATTCCCTTTCTGATCATCAGTATGGTTTTCAACAATCGAGGTTTACTAGTGATATATTTTAATATCTCTCAGATTTATAGTCTTCTTGTATGGTGGCGCTTTATATATTGAAGGAATTTTACAAGGAATGGCATGCGTCACTGATTTTTAAGCTCCCCTCCTTTGGGTTTCCTCTTTCTCTTTGATTACTTATGTCTAGATTTCTTTCTAATCGCTCCATTTCGACTGTTGCTGATGGGGAAATTTCTTCTTCATTTCCTGTCAAAAATCGTGTTCCTCAGGGATCTGTCTTGTCTCCTACTCCATTCCTACTTTCCATTAATGAAATTCTCAGTGCTCATTTAACCTAATCCGTTCATATGCCGATGACTCAACCCTCCATTCTTCTACTTATTTCAAACCTGCTCCCTCTTTTGCATCTAAAGTTGCCTCTCGTCTTCATCTTTCTGATTAAATTCTTTATGATCTGAATAGAATTTCAAAGAGGTGTCGTCTCAACTCTTAAAATTAAACACTTTAAAAACTCAACTTCTTGAATTCAAAGATACCTTCATATAAACAAAAAACTGTCTTGGAAACCTAACATCACAATGGTTACTAGGAGAAAACGTTTCTAGTTCCACTAAAAGAGTTAAAACCCCTTCCTGATAGTTAATATCAGAAAAAGACACTGATTAATATTTAAGACACCGAGCAGAAAATAAAAACTTACGGTTAACTAATTACCTATCTACCTCTACAGTCCTTC
>SEYY01017219.1:0-20246 GCA_009176605.1 Armadillidium nasatum
ACCATTAAACTCCTTTTCCCAGTCAATTTCATTGAGCATTGCTCGGAATTTGCTAAAATCTCCGTTTCTGAAATCTAATATCTTTTCCCTATTGACTTGCAATTTGGGCCCAGACCTCATATTCCAGTTAAATCTAATAATATAATGACCACTAGCTCCTAAAGTCTCCCAGACTTCGATATCATTTACCGTATTTTCATCATTTGCTAATATTAAATCTAACAATGCTGCATGCCTTGTTGGTTCTTGGACCATCTGACTCAAAAAGTTGCATAGAATACAATTTACAAATACTGAACTTCTATTAATTGTACTACTCAAAATATTCCACTACATGTCTTGAGAATTAAAATCACCCATAATGACTATCCCTTTTACATTATTTTCCCACGCTACCTTGGTTTCCTTCACCATTTCTTTATCTAATACTTGACTATGATCAGGAGCTCTATAAAATGCTCTTATCCTGTATGATTTGTTATACATAAGAATATCTACCCACAGAGATTCCACATCCTGATTTGTTTTAATCTCAGCATTAACAGTGATTCAATATTACTTTTAACATAGTGCTACACCTCCTCCATTCCTTCCTCTACATTGGTATAGGTAAAATGAGTATCTGTCTATTTCATATTTAGGGTTTCTGTCAAATGCCTCATTAACCCATGCTTCAGTAATGCAAATAATTTCAAGATTCTCCTCTATAATGTAACTAGTCAACTCATCTTTTTTGTTTCTAAGGTTCTGAGCATTTGTGTAAAAACATTTCATACTAAACATGCCCTTATATGTATCCTTTCCATCTTAATTTCTAGTAATGTCTCCATTTTTATTAATAGACCCATATTGTAAAGCACCTCTATTTTTATTCATACCACCATCAATCCCACCATCAGTATTAAAATCACCATCTCCACAACTAGCAGTGCGAATATTATGCCTTTCACCCCAATAATTATCTAGTTTCCCGGCAGACATCTCTCCAGCCTGTAACTTAGAAGCTGCACACCCTCTCAACTAAGGTGAACTCCATCTCTTGCAAACAGATTCTTGTCCTGAAAATCTTCCCAGTGATCCAAAAATCCAATATTCTTTGATAGACATAAATTCCTAACCCTTTCATTTACACCAAAGGCCCTACTTTCCCATTCTAACCCTGCTCCCAACCTAGATAATATACCTGACACTATGCATTTCCTACCACTTACTTTCAGTCTTTCAATCAAATTCTTATAGCTTGCTATCAGTTCCTCTGACTTTCTATAGCCTATATATCATTTGTTCCAACATGGAGAATCACTCTTGCATTCTCATTCGTATCTGCAATCTCCCTATCTATTCTGTCCACAATATCATTTACTCGTGCACCTGGATAACATACTTGCATTTGTTTCCTTTTATCTGTATTTCTAAAAGTCCTATCTAAATATCGTATCTGAGAGTCACCAATCAGTAATTCCTCAGTCTTCCTCTTGGGAAACCTGACATCACAACTGGCCACTTCAGATTCCTCCCCATCAGAAAGACAGCTTAACCTGTTTCTGCAGGTCACAGGTCTAGTGTCCCTCATGATCCTAATTTTATTACTCCTATTCTCTACAACACACCATCTATCTGCAGTCCTATCTGCCTCTATAGTCCTCCCCCTTTCAAATTCCTTTTTAGGTGAGTCACTAGGTCTACTTACCCCCATTACCCCACCATTAGCCTGCCCCCTTTCCACTTCTTGCCTACATGAGCCACTAGTCTCAATTGAGTCATTACTAACCACCTTCTTCCTAACACTTCCCTCCCTTCTCAACTCTGATACTCATTTGCTAAGCCTACCTACTTCTAGTTGCAAAGACTCAGTCAGACCTTTCATTCTTTTTTTATCTCATCCAAATCCTCACTTATCCTTTCAATCCCCTTTCTTATCAACTCATGTTCAGCTTTCAGGAAACAAACAGTACACTCACCAATAGAGATGTACCGATACCAGTAAAGAGGCCAATACCGATATTCTATTTTTTTCAGGGGCTGATACCGATACTTTAATTATTATAAGAAATACACAGTAATAAGATAGAACATTTATGTACTGCTTGGCAACTTAGTCATGTATTTCATATTTGGATGTGCCCAAGTATATTTCATAAATTAAAACATTAGCTTTTAGGAATAATAAATGCAAATATAATACTAATAACATTTTTTTGTTTGTGTTTATTCAAGAAATATTACATTTCCATTTTCTAGTAAATATTAACAAAGTGTAGTAACTCGCTTTTACGTTTTAACGTGATTACAATTTTGCAAGAAGATTCTTTAACTAGTTACATTATAAAGAATAAAAATAATGAAAGAAAAGACCAATTAATCAGCAGAAAAGAAAATATAAAAAATGTTATTATTCAAACATGACATAATAGTCTCCTTTAAGGTAAAGACATCACTTAGTAGTCGAATTCAAATACCCTCAAATTATGATGTAAAAATATTAAAGTTTCATTCATATCTGGAGAGAGCCTGTTCTTTTATGGGAATATATATATATATATATATATATATATATATATATATATATATATATATATATATATATATATATATATATATATATATATATATATATATATATATATATATATATATATATATATATATAGGGACTGACCGGGGTTGGAATTGGGCCGGCGCTGGGGTCACCCAAATTTGGCCGGGGTTTCCTAAAATTTGTAAAGAGGTCAAAAGCACTGAAATTTAAGGTTAAGAAAATTAGATATAAGGTTTATTTAATTGTAAGGAAGGAGTAGAATAGCCAACATTCACTTAAATTAATGATTTTATGCATTTTCTCCAAAAAAAAATAAAAAAATTAGTTTTGTATAGTTAAAGTTTAAAAAAAGTACAAAAATTAAAAAAAAAATATTAATTCATAATAGTGATTCAACAGGTTTACTTAAGTAAGACCCTAAGGTAAAGTTTGAAAAAATGTAAGATATAAAATTATCAATTTTACCTGTATTTATACATATCATTGTTATTTTATTGCCATGTATCAAACTTGTATCATTTTGCTGCATTATTTAAGAATTATTATTTTGTTTATACTTTCAGTCAATATGGCTAAAAGATCAGCTTCTGCAGTATTTGAATACTTTACAATGTTTCAGGATAGGCTTGAAATAGCTAAATGATAACATCTGCAGTCAGAAAATTAGAAGAGAACCTCCGGGTGCTACAAGTAAAAAAAATTTCAACCAAATCTTTTTGGAGTATCTAAAATCAAAACACAAAGATGAACATTCACTAGCAGAAAAGGAGCGGTCAAAAGAAACAGAAAAGAAAAAAAAATCTTAATTTTCTTATATTTTGTTTGAATTTTTTTTTTTTTATTATTTGACTGATTGAGCTGAAATTTTCAAAGTATGTGAATTTTTTCACGAAGTTCTGAGTTGATTTCGAGCATTTTTTTGAGTCTATAACAGTTTGAAACTTATTTGGACCCAAAGTTGAAAAAAATGAATAACTGGATCAAACCACTGGTCCACATGAGCTGAAAATTTAGCTGAATACCTTTGCCCCAATTTCTTGCATTGGTGGGAATAGGTTTTTGATATCACGTCTAGAAAAAAGTTATATAAGCACTTGAAAAAAAATTTGCAAAAATCGTACCCTTCTGGAGGAAAAAATTATTTATAAAAAACGCTACCTACTATTTTTTTTTATTTGTGAATATTGTTTAGAAGAGGGCAGGGCAACAATATTTATTTAGTGCATATTTAAATTGTCTTTGTTTGAAGCGAGATATAGCCTCTCAAACTTTGGGAAGTTTTGAAATTTGGCCAAAAATGGACCTTTTTGAAGGCTATATCTCAAAACTAACGAATGTCATCGAATAAAGTACATAGAGGAATTTGTAGCCCCACCCCTCCTCTATACACACCAAAAATAGGAAATGTCATTGTTGTATTTTTTTTTAAAAAAAATTTTGTCTGAAAAGGTGAGATTTTTTTAGTTCAAAAAATTTTTTTTTTCTATAGTTGGTCAGTTTTTGGCTTATAACATTTTTCCTATAACTCTGGGAACAAAAGTCTATTAGAGACTTTTGTATCCCATTTAATTTTGAATAAATATTCCAATTTTCAGCTCATTCTAAAAAGTGGTTTGGCACCGCCTTTCAATTAAAAAAGGGTAAAATTTAAAAAAAAAAAAAAAAAATAAAAACTTTTAACCGTAATAGACTTGGAAAAACGCTAGAAATGTTCTTTTCTTACCGGTAAAAAATCTATATAACTGAAAGTTTCAGCAGAAACGGCTGAAAATTTAAAAAAAAAAAAAAAATTTAAGTATAATTTGCCATTTTAACCCCGCCCCGGTTTTCCCTGATTTTTGGCCGGGGCCGGGGCCCCGGTCGATATATATATATATATATATATATATATATATATATATATATATATATATATATATATATATATATATATATATATATATATATATATATATATATATATATATATATATATATATATATATATATATATATATATATATATATATATATATATATATATATATCCGACCGGGGCTGGGGTTCTGGCCGGGGTTTCCTAAAATTTGTAAAGAGGTCAAAAGCACTGAAATTTAAGGTTAAGAAAATTAGATATAAGGTTTATTTAATTGTAAGGAAGGAGTAGAATAGCCAACATTCACTTAAATTAATGATTATATGCATTTTCTCCAAAAAAAAAAAAAAAATTACAGTTTTGTATAGTTAAAGTTTAAAAAAAGTACAAAAATTAAAAAAAAAAATATTCTAATTCATAATAGTGATTCAACAGGTTTACTTAAGTGAGACCCTAAGGTAAAGTTTGAAAAAATGTAAGATATAAAATTATCAATTTTACCTGTATTTATACATATCATTGTTATTTTATTGCCATGTATCAAACTTGTATCATTTAGCTGCATTATTTAAAAATTATTATTTTGTTTATACTTTCAGTCAATATGGCTAAAAGATCAGCTTCTGCAGTATTTGAATACTTTACAATGTTTCAGGATAGGCTCGAAATAGCTAAATGTTAACATCTGCAGTCAGAAAATTAGAAGAGAACATCCGGGTGCTACAAGTAAAAAAATTTCAACCAAATCTTTTTGGAGTATCTAAAATCAAAACACAAAGATGAACATTCACTAGCAGAAAAGGAGCGGTCAAAAGAAACAGAAAAGAAAAAAAATCTTAATTTTCTTATATTTTGAATATCTTTGCCCCAATTTCTTGCATTGGTGGGAATAGTTTTTTGATATCACGTCTAGAAAAAAGTTATATAAGCACTTGAAAAAAAATTTGCAAAAATCGTACCCTTCTGGAGGAAAAAATTATTTATAAAAAACGCTACCTACTATTTTTTTTTTTTTTGTGAATATTGTTTAGAAGAGGGCAGGGCAACAATATTTATTTAGTGCATATTTAAATGCTCTTTGTTTGAAGCAAGATATAGCCTCTCAAACGTTGGGAATTTTTGAAATTTGGCAAAAAATGGACCTTTTTGAAGGCTATATCTCAAAACCAACGAATGTCATCAAATAAAGTACATAGAGGAATTTGTAGCCCCATCCCCTCCTCTATACACACCAAAAATAGGAAATGTCATAGTTGTATTTTTTTTAACAAAATTTTGTCTGAAGAGGTGGATTTTTTTAGTTCAAAAAATTTTTTTTTTCTATAGTTGGTCAGTTTTTGGCTTATAACATTTTTCCTATAACTCTGGGAACAAAAGTCTATTAGAGACTTTTGTATCCTATTTAATTTTGAATAAATAGTCCAATTTTCAGCTCATTCTAAAAAGTGGTTTGGCACCGCCATTCAATTAAAAAAGGGTAAAATTTAAAAAAAAATAAAAAAAAAAAAAAAAACCTTTTAACCGTAATAGACTCGGAAAAACGCTAGAAATGGACTTTTCTTACCGGTAAAAAATCTATATAACTGAAAGTTTCAGCAGAATCGGCTGATAATTAAAAAAAATAAAAAAATTTAAGTATAATTTGCCATTTTAACCCCGGCCGGTAACCCCGGTTTTCCCTGATTTTTGGCCGGGGCCCCTGTCGGTTCATATATATATATATATATATATATATATATATATATATATATATATATATATATATATATATATATATATATATATATATATATATATATATATATATATATATATATATAGGGGGCTTACAAGGAAAAGGTATAAAGTTCAAAAATTCCAAAAATGAGAAGAAGTACAACAAAATATGCTTTATGCACAGTGAAAATGAACTATGTCCTTTCCCTTATAGTTCCATAGTAATGAAATCGTCACAAATTCTTAATTCCATTACAAACATGTTTCAAACTTTAAAACTGATTTATTTTGAAACTACTTTTTTGGGCTTAATACATTTTTCTTGTAAGCCCATGATAAATATATACTCCAGGTGCTGTATTTTACCATCATTTTATGCCTGTACCAAAATGTAATACAATTTTGAAAATAAGTAGAATTTTTGTACTATTTTTTTTCTTATAATCCTAGTCTTTTATCTTCTATTTTTATTTCTTAAATTGTTTAAAGTATGTTGGTAGTTTATTAACCAAAAATAATAATTGGGGTTTTAACTTCCAAGTGATGAAGAATATAGCTGTAAATTTTTTCACCATAAAACTAGATCCTAGAAATTAGTTCCACTAGATGTGCTTCTTTATGCAATTTCAAAAATATATACACTGTATATGTGTATGGTCTTATGTTGAATGACAGGAAGGTTATAAGCTTTTAAAATGAAGGGGTGGGGACAATTCCCCCAAACTTTAACCCCCCATAATTCGAAAAGTATTAGTCATAGGAAACAAAAATTTCAGAAAATGTGTTTGGAACATGCAATAACCCTATTTGTAAATTATCATAAAAAACTGAGACAATTAAATTTTTCATTTTTTTTCAGGAATTTTCCTGTAATGTCCCCTTTCCCTTCCACCATCCTTCTCATTACCCAATTACCACAATGAACAACATTGCTTACATGTTGCAACCCTGTCTTACTCTACTTCTCACCCCAAATGCCTCTGACAACTCTTCCCCCACTTCTACAATTCATTCATAATCTCTATTAAACATCTTGATCAGCCCCATAATTTTCACTGGTATTCCATTCTCCTCAAAAGGTTTCTATTAAGTCTCCTTATGTAGATTGTCATGCTTTTTCAAAAACTAAGTCCATGAACATGAACCTCTTCCACTTGTTATACTGTTCTATCACGTTTCTCAGTATAAATATCTGATCTATACATCTTCTTCCTTCCTAAAATATGCTTGCTCTTTTCTCATTCTTTCTTCTATCTTTTCCTTTATTCTATTATTATTTTAGTAAATATATTCCCTGGAACTGATAGCATTGTTATGCCTCTCCAAATACCACATTGTCACATGCCCCTTTTCTGGTAGCATTATTATTATCTTTCTTCTCCATTCTTCTGGTATTACTTCTTTTTTCCATATTATTTTAAAAAGTTGTTCTATCCTTTCCAATATGCTCTCCAAACCCTCTTTCAATATCTATTTTTATTCCATCCATTCCTGTCATTCTTCCATTCATCATTAATTTAATTGCCTCAACAATTTCTATTCTTGTTGGTGGTTGCTTATTAATCTGCATCTCTTCCATGCTTTCTCCAATCTCAGCCTTATCTGCCATCTCTTTCAGCTAAATCCTATTTTTTTTTTTTTTTTTTTTTTTTTTTTTTTTTTTTTTTTTTTTTTTTTTTTTTTTTTTTTTTTTTTTTGGTAGTTAACCATTTGTAATCATTTTTTCCCCTGAAAAACTACCTGTCGATGGAGGATATATTTTTTAAGTTATTATTGAAACATTTTAATAATATAAATAACAGTATATACTTGAAAAAATGGTTTTGCAAACCATTAAACACATTTAAATAATAAAGAAAAATGCTAAGTAATTTTACCCCAGATTATTTCTTTTACCAGTATATTATTATGTTCCTAGTAAATGATTATAGTTTTATGGCTATGAACCAATGAAGTTTTTTTTGTCCTATTTCATGTTAAACTTTGTTTTAATGGAACTTTTGATGCTTTTTGCAAAGTAACCGCCATATCTTCATGCTTACCTAGTAGTGTATCAGTTAAGTTAATTACTGTGTCCAAATTATGGTATTGATTGATTTATAGGGTTATTAGTAATACAATATGAACAAATGTTACATATGACTATGTATCAATTAATTTTTTCTCTACTTACAGATCTTTTAATGTAAATTCAATATATATACTGATATATGGGTCAAAACTAGCTTATAGTAGCTAGAACATATTTAAAAGGAGAAGCATCAATACCACAAAGTGGTAAATACATGAATCCAACTGATCATGCTCGTAAGTACATTATTATTATTATTATTATTATTATTATTATTATTACTACTTGAATAAAAAATTAAGCATAGTTCTGATCAGTAAATCTCTATCACCAACTCTTTACCTTGTATTTCCTTACATTGTATATTATGATGGTTCTATTTATTATTCGTGTATCTATTTCCATACTCTACTATCTGGTATTCCAATGAAATTGCCACTTTTCCACTTCTCACCTACTTTCCAACTATTCACCTTTAAATTTGTCATCCCGTTTACTTAAAGGTATAATGCTAACTTTTCAAATTTCTTTATAGTATCTTCACTTCTCTCTTTTTTCTGTAATTTTATAAAATTATATTATATTTTTTTTAAAGGTTAGTTATTTCCAATTTATGTAAATTGTCTACTTTATAAGGAAAATATTTTGCGATAAGAGAGTATACATGTATAAACAGCTTAAAAAAAAAAATCTAAGAAGAAAACATGATTGATCGGATTATTTCATGAACTCTCTAGTTTCCTATACATCCCTTTTCATATTGTTTTTTATCTTTTTTCCTATCATTTTTATAAATCTGAAAAATAGATTTATTTCACCCTCAGTCATTAATTCTTCAAACCTTAATACCTTATATTGGCAATGTTTTGAATTTACTCTTCAAAACATTTCCACATTTTTGTTGTCTGGAATAATTCCCTGACTATTAAGCAGAACTGCTTGTAAGGTTTTGGGAGGAGTCAGTGCACCTCTTAAGTTTTGGGGTTGAGCCAGAGCTGGAGCAGAAATAATTTTATTTTTTTAAATTTTTTCATGGTTTTTCTTTAATAATAAACATAAAACCTCTCTTAGGAAAGTAAAATTAAAACCAATCTTTATTGAGTAATCATTTTCAATGAAGCAAAATTATAAATTCATCAAAATTTATAAATTTTCAGAACAATCTATTTCTGTACTAAAAAAAAAAAAAAAAACTTGCTCATAAATACCTTAAAATTTGGAAGGAAATGCTTTTTCTTTTCTTTTTTTCATAAATGTTTTTGACCACACAAAATGGTCATCATTTCATGATAATTGTAAATTTAAATGATACTGTAACTTTTTTATGTATGTAAATAATGCTTGCTTGCTTGCATTTCTTTTCATCTTCCTTTCATGATCCTAGTGGTCCCTCTTTACTATCTTTTAAATCAAAAGATATTTGATCAAATAATTTTGAGAAAGTCAGAGGTGAACTTTCAGATTTCTGAACATTTCCCAGATATGATTAAAGTATCTCAGTTGTATCCTCCTTGCCAAAGTTTCTACATCTTTCAAAGTTTTTAATTTATATTCTTTAATTTGTCATTCGTATCTGTTTGCAAAAATTTAATTTTAAAATTAATTTTTAAATTTAGTAATGGAAGACATTCACAACCACAAAAAAAATTTTTTTTTCCATAAATACTGAAAATCTAGTCTTGGTTAAAGATTTGTCTTCAGTTACAGTATTGATTGACTGGTTTTACTTGCTATTGCTTTTGAAAACAATTTCATAGTTTGAAATGTGCATATAAATTATTGAAGCAGCATCTCACCCCTTACTTGTTTCTACAATAAATTTCTTCAAATAATTTTCATTAAGTTTAAGATCTGATAAATGCACATAATGTTGGGATGCAATTATCAATATAAGCAAATTTACCAGATCTTTTCATTGTTTAGTATTTCTTTCCAGCATGCAAACACATCCTGAATTATTTTATGCTTCTTTAAACTTCAAATGTAATTCACACTAGAGATATACCGATACCAGTAAAGAGGCCGATACCGATACTCTATTTTTTTAGGTGCCGATACCGATACCGATACTTTAATTATTATAAGAAATGTACAGTAATATGATAGAACATTCGTGTATTGCTAGGCAACTAAGGATTGTACATCCCTGTACAACCAATACTTAGTCATGTATTTCATATTTGGTTGTGCCCAAGTATATTTCATAAATTAAAATGTTATCTTTTAGGAATAAAAATGTTTTGAACAAGGATGGAGAGTCGGAGTTGGTTAAATTAAGCGACACCTACCGACTCCCTTTCCTACTCAAATAGTTTGCACCAACTTTTTAGTTTTTAAGACTTTTTATTATTTAAAAAAAAATTATAAAATGTCTTATCATTTTTTTTCTCTCCCTCTCTCTCTCTCTCTCACGCACACACACTCATATATATATATATATATATATATATATATATATATATATATATATATATATATATATATATATATATATATATATATATATATATATATATATATATATATATATATATATATATATATATATATATATATATTATATATATTATTTTTATATATTTTTAAATTTGGTTTGGAATTATTTCGCAAAGAAATATAATTTTAATAATAACAATAATAATGAAGCAAGAAAATTGGATGATCAAAAATGTTTAATTAATTAATAATTTAATAACAATTATTTAACTACGAGTTACGATCCGAGAGTCGGGAGTCGGAGTCAGTTACTTTTTCCTGACTCCCATCCCTGATGGGATGCTTGGCATCCATAGCTGGATGGCGAACTCCATATGCAGGAACTCTTCCTCTAATATATATATATATATATATATATATATATATATATATATATATATATATATATATATATATATATATATATATATATATATATATATATATATATATATATATATATATATATATATATATGGCCTATCTTAAGGAATTCCTTATTAGAACTTTTATATATCAAAACTAGATTTATTTTTTAATCTAAAAGTTTCTCATAATTCCTCACCCAAAAAGTAAGGAGTATCGGCCAAGTATTGGTCATATTAACCAATACCGATACCCAAAAACTGGCCGATACTATCGGTACATCCCTAATTCACACCTGTAGTGTTAACTTGTATATTTGTTAGCTTGTTGAATTCACCTTGTTACAAACTCAACTTCTAAAAATTTACCTCTCAAAGACACCCCCTAACCTTTCAATTTCTTTTGATGGTTTCTTCCGAATCTTTTTTGACATTATAAACCAGGGCTGGCGGGGAGCTGATGAAATTTGTTTCAGCTCTGGCTCCAGCTCCATCTTTGGTTTAAAGATTTTCTTAATTCTTATACAATTATGTTTAGGTATTACCGCCACCCAGAAACATCAGCCCAAATGCAGTTCCGCAGTAATGAGACTCAAAACCTCATTCTTATACAATAGTTTTGAGCTGGGCACAACTTTGCTCACACAATACAAAGTCCCATTTTTTTAAAAATCAATACAACAAAATTTGTAAAACTAAATATACTCTTCATCATAAGAAATAAACAATTCTTTTAATTTTTTTCAAAACAAATTTGTTTTAAGAAACAGTATGGCTTAAACTGGATTCTCTTTCATTGAGGCTCATAAGTGTGACCGAATTATACAAAGGGCCGAAAATAGGCATTCCACACTAACTTGTGTTGTTGGCATTGAAGTAACTGTATAAGCAATATTCTGAGTTATTTTGGGTAATGTGGAATCACCTTTAAGATATTTAATTAACTTTGTTGATCTATCTATTTTCTCCATAACAAAGCACTAGCTATATCAAACTTAAATTTAGCAGTAAGAGATCTTTGTTATCTTCTTGTTTTTCATTCAGTCCAATGGCATTTGGCTTTCAGATCAAAGAACTCTTCATAAGCCTGTTTCATCCTCAAAATTTAAAGAGGATGATGAAGTTGAAGGTTGGTTTACATTAAGTTCATTACCTACATTAATTATTATATTGCTCCATTTGAATTGCTATATTAATCAATGTTATCTTTCCTCTACTGAGCTGTACAGCATAATCTGATACATAGGAGAAATATAGATTGCAGCAAGTAATACTTCATTATTAAGAACTTTTTTTTATATAGCTTCAACTTTTGGTGTTCATCCATTTGACATTAGCATAAGTTATTTGTCATCTTATAAGCTTTTTCTATTGCATGAGTTCCACATCTTCATTGTTCCGTTTCTAAACCACCTTCACAATTTTCTGGGTCAGTGATATAAATTTTGGATTCACAATCTAAATTCATATCTATTTAAGAGTGGTCTACATTGAGTTTATCTATTGCATTATGTTGGATGCATTATCCATTACAACTGCTAAAACTTGTTCTTTGGTAAGTTCAAACTCTTTGAGAACTTCAACTAGATTTCTTATAAATTCTGATGTATGTTGTGCTTGTTTCTTGAATGTCTAAAGAACGTTTTGTTTTTCGTTATTTGAGTTGGTTAGTTTGATATTTATTGCAAAATAATTTATTCTCTGTCTTAATACAAGCATTCATTTTTGGAAAACAATTTCCCATGGAGCATTTGTTTCAGCACTTTTTTTTCTGCCTTTCAGCTTCATGTATCACCATTTTTTTGACATAATGCCTTTCCATAGAAACTGCTAGCTTTTTGGCTAATTCCCCATTTAATCAAGTAAATGTTGGAGAGGAAAGGAATTTTAAGGGTACTCCTTCTTTACAACCATTTGGATAATATGCATTTTAAATTTTTCTGCTGTCATTGATGTTTTCACCTTTTGACTTGTTACAAATCTTGAAATAGAAGGTTTTGGGTAACTGGTGTGACCTTAATTTGTTTTTCTCCTACTATTTTAAAGATATCAGGATGTTGCCTTTGCAAATGGAGTTTTAAATTAGATGTCTTAGTGCATAATTTCAATCTACAGAGTATTTTCTTCAATTCTCCCCCCCCCCCTTTTTTTTTTTTTTTTTTTTTTTTTTTTTTTTTTTTTTTTTTTTTTTTTTTTTTTTTTTTGCAATATTTCGATACTGATGATTTATTACATTGTCTGTTTTTTTTTATTGTGAAAATGTTACTTAAAAATCAATTTTTAAAGAAAATTATAATGATTTTATATTGCTGTATGACCTTTAGTATTTCTGTATTTATGGACTGACTAAGGCCTTGGTCCCAGCCTCGGCAAACCCAAGCCATTTTTACTGGCCCTGGAACTGACTAATCAGAGAATACCGGGGTTTATCTGTTGGGGTTAAAATTGCAAATTATACTTTTTATTGGTTTTATTAAATCAAACAAAATACAAGAAAATTAAGATTTTTCTTCTTGTTTTTTCAATATTTTCTTTTTCTTTTTGACCGCTCCTCTTCTGCTAGTGAATGTTCATCTTTGTGTTTTGATTTCAGATGCCCCATAAAGATTTGGTTGAAATATTTTTACTTGGGGCACCAGGAGGTCCTCTTATAATTTTCAATTTTGCAAAAATATGTCAACTCTAACTTTGCTTCTTCCTCTTTTCCTCCTTTAGTATCTTTCAATTGCACAACTACTGGTTTACCTTCTTCTAAAGCTGAACTCATCGCTCAAACTTTTGCACCTAAATCCTCCTTCAACCCCCTCCAACTCATTTATGCCTCAAATTAGAATTTCTTATAGTCATTCCTGCTTTAATATATATATATATATATATATATATATATATATATATATATATATATATATATATATATATATATATATATATATATATATATATATATATATATATATATATATAAGGATAAGCTAGATAACTGATTTTCGGCCTATTGGTCTGTTTCCGTAGGAGGGGTTCCTCTGAGAGTGCAAAGCGCATAACCGAGGTGATTCTCTCTGGCATGGAGGCGTACATTCCATATTCTTTCCCTTCTACTAAACCTTGGTTTAACTCAGCTTGTTCTCGCGCTATCCGCCTTAGGGATGCTGCCTTCAGGGACTACCATCGTCTTCAAACTTATGAAACTTATATTTCATCCCGGAATCGTGCAAAATCTCTTCTATGTAACACTAAAAACTCATTTCTCATTATAAAATGCAACAATCTTTCTGGTTCTAAATTCTCACATCCTTTCTGACATTTTTCTAAAATATCAACTCTAACTTTGCTTCTTCCTCTTTTCCACCTTTAGTATCTTCTGACGGTACAATTGCCGTTTTGCCTTCCTCTAAAGCTGAACTCTTCGCTCAAACCTTTGCCTCAAACTCAACCTTGGACGATTCCGGAGCTATTCCTGCTCTTTCACCTCCCTCCAACTCATTTATGCCTAAAATAATTTCTTCTAAAGACGTCATTTTTGCTCTCTCTGAGCTTAACACTAAGAAGGCATACGGTCCTGATGGTATACCTCCTGTAGTTTTCAAAACTTGTGCTTCCGAGCTTGCACCCTGCCTTGGTAAACTATTTTGTCTTTGTCTTTCTACTTCCACTTTCCCTTCTCATTGGAAACATGTGCTCATTCAGCTTGGACCGAAGAAGGGGGACCCTTCTCAACTCTCTAACTTTCGTCTTATTTCTTTAACTTCCATTCTTTCTAAGGTTTCCGAATCTATCCTTAACAGGAAGATTTGGAAACATCTCAATTTTTCTAATCTTATCTCTGATCGCCAGTATGGCTTTCGTAAGAAACGCTCTACTGGTGATCTTCTTTCCCTTCTCTTGGTCCTCCGCTCTTCGGCATTTCGATGATTCTTTTGCTGTCCTGCTGGACATATCGAAAGCTGTCAATAGAATCTGACACAAAGGTTTGATTTCTAATCTTCCCTCTTTCAGAATATAGCCTTCTCTCTAATTTCCTTTCTGGTTGTTTTATAGCAGTTGTTGTAGACGGCCACCGTTCTTCCTGTAAATCTATTAATAGTGGTGCTCCTCAAGGTTCTGTCCTATCTCTTAACACTTTTTTTCTATCTGTTACTTCTTCTCCTATCCACTCCTATGTCGATGATTCCACCCTTCATTACTCCTTTCAGTTTGAAAGGTGCCCCTCCCAACAGCAGTTAGAGGACGCAAGGAAGATGGCCTTGGAGCAGCTGACCTCTGATGTATCTCTTATTTCAAATTAGGGCACAGAAAACATTGTTGTTTTCAATGCCTCAATAACTCAATTTCTCCATCTCTCTTCTCTACACAATCTTCCACATAACTACGATATCTTCGAAACACACAAATCAAACCTTCATCTCTCCAATATTCTCGGTGTTTTTTTTTCTCCGGATTTTTCTTGAAAACACCACATTACTTCATTTTCTAAACAAGCTTCTAAGTGGTTAGGTGCTCTGAGGCGCCTTCAGGATTTCTTCACTCTACCCCAGTTGCATGCTTTTTATAGGGGTGTTGTTCGTCCCTGTATGTATTATGCATCTAACATCTTAAGTGGTTCTACACATACAACTCTTCTCTTTACAACTCTTCTCGAAAAGGTGGAGTCTAGGTCTTTTCGTCTTATCAACTCTCCTGCTCTCACTAATTCTCTCCAGTCTCTTTCAGCTCGTCGATTTGTTGCGTCACTCTCTTTATACTATTGCTATTTAAATATATTTAAATACTAAAGTAGTTAGTAAAAAGTATTTGAAAATAATTAAGCTTTTATTAATTATGTAAGCCTTTTTAAATTCTTTATTCTCAAGTTAAAAAATTAAAAGCATAATTCTAGTTATAGTTGCATGTCACAAACATTAGAGTTTCATAATTTTTGTCAATTAATCAACATTAGGGCGAATGACTTTCCCGTGAAGTTGAAGATTCTTTTCAGAGGAGTACAAGATGCTTTAAAAGTTATTTAATTTTGTGACAGCTTTTCAGTGTTGGAAACATCTCTATGATTTTTTAAAAATTTCTCTGCATCTCTTTTTTTTTCAGTAATAAAAGGTTGAATAAAATATTTTATATCAATATTAATGTGCTCATGAAGTCATGAAGCGAAACATTTCTCTCACCAGCTGTTGTTTAAATCTTCATTCAAAATAAATAAGAACCTTTAATCTCCTTATTTTAATTTTATTAACTCAAAAGTTTTCTTCATATAAAAATTTAACCATCTGAATCCTAGAATTTTTTTGTTATATTTATTTGGTTGTAAGTAGGGATGAAGTGAAGCAACAGTATCGGCATATTTTTAGTTATGGGCAAAAAATGACCGATACCAGATTTTTTAACTGTGAAAAAAAAAAAAAAAAAAAATATATATATATATATATATATATATATATATATATATATATATATATATATATATATATATATATATATATATATATATATATATATATATATATATATATATATATATATATATATATATCCCTCGAAGGGTTTTCACCATGTCAGTGGGACCAGCATATTTCTCCAACTGCTCTTAAAAGTCCCTCTCCTAGAGTTCTCTAAAAGATTATAAAGATTATGTTTATCTGCTCGTTGGTTTCAGTGCCAGTACTTGAGTTTTATTTAAACTCCCAGGTAGGGTTTTTACCCTTTCAGTGAGACTAGCACCTTCTACATCTAACCTCTAAGCACTTTCCGAAAGAGCTCTCCAGAAGATCATGCCTCTCGGAGCTGTGGTTTCCCATGCTGGTCCTGTGTAGAAAAGCATGTAGCTTGAGCCCTTCTCAGCGGAGGAGGTATGAGACGGGAGAGTTCAGGAGAGCAGTATCCGTTGTAATAGAGAAAGTATAGAGAATGACAACTATTTGACTGGCAGAGACTAGAGAGAATTAATGAGAGCGTAAGTTAAAACGAAAAGCACTAGACTCCATCTTTTCAAAGAAAGCTGTACGAGTGTACCATCCCAGATATGTGACCCGTAC
Organism: Armadillidium nasatum; assembly: GCA_009176605.1. Classification (NCBI taxonomy): domain Eukaryota; kingdom Metazoa; phylum Arthropoda; class Malacostraca; order Isopoda; family Armadillidiidae; genus Armadillidium; species Armadillidium nasatum. The sequence goes on from SEYY01017219.1 coordinate 17,048, forward strand.
TTCATAAAGGGGCAAACAACACCCCTATAAAGAGCAAGCATCTCGGGTAGTGTGAAAAAATTACGAAGGCGCCTCAGAACACCAAACCTTTTGGAATATTGTTTCTTAAAGTAACTTAATTCCGTTGGGTTACATTTTTTTGAATGTTCAGTTTCTTTGACTGTAGAGTTTCGAATACCACTAAACATTATTTTTCTTGATTTTCCAAATTTTCAATTAATTAATTACTAATTAACCGTTAATTACATCTGGCTTATATTCTATATATCTTCAACTACAGATCCGATTTTGGTCAAATTAAAGTTAGTATAGCATAGATCAACTTGTTATACTTAAATGTTGATTTATTTCATGTCTTAATAAATTAAACTATGTAATTTTTTATTAATACTTAATATTTTGCCACGTCGCTTCCCGATAATTTTGTTTCCAGAACATTCATATGTTGCTTTCTACTAAAAGTGATTTTTTGAAATGTACAAAACTTCGTTTCCATTTATTATCACGCCGTCTACCGTGGCTCGAACGGTAGGGTGATTGACTCACGTGCTTGAGGGCGCGGGTTCGATCCCACTTCGAGATCCTAGGTATATACTACCTAGAAACTTCCTCTCCTTGAATAGGGCAATGCCCGTGAGATGTGAACTTTTATTTAAAAAAAAAAAAAAAAAATTTCTTTCATACCATTTGGTTTACTTTCTTAAATAGTTTATTTTAATTTTAATCCCTAATTTAATCCATTAATAACATATTAAGGTGGTAACCGAGGTACATTATATATATATATATATATTAGTGATGGCATCCGCATCCGCACAAAAATCAACATCCGCATCCGCATTTTCGAAAATTCAAATTCCGCATCCGCATCCGCACTTTCGGAAATTCAACATCCGCATCCGCACTTTCAAAAATTCAACATCTGCATCCGCACTTCTCCAAAATTCGACATCCGCATCCGCAAATTAGAAAATATGACATCTGATCCATCACTAAGATATATATATATATATATATATATATATATATATATATATATATATATATATATATATATATATATATATATATATATATATATATATATATATATATATATATATATATATATATATATATATATATATATATATATATATATATATATATATATATATATATATATATATATATATATATATATATATATATATATATATATATATGCGAATTGTAGATCAAGAGTGAGGGTGAAGAGAGAACTATCGGATTGGTTTAGCATAGGAGTGGGATTGAGACAGGGGTTGTAATTTCTCTATGTTATTTAATCTATTGATGAATGGTTTACTTAGAAAAATGGAGAGAGAAGGGAAGAGTATTACGTTGAGAAATATGGAGGGTGAATGTGAAGTGAATGTTTTACTTTTTGCAGATGATGCGGCAAGTGTTGGTGGCAGAATCTGGAGAAAAGATGAGAATACTTGTGAGAGAGTTTGAAGGGAAATGTGCAAACAAGAGATTGAAATTCAATCCAGCGAACAATAAAGTTATTAGGATTGGAGGTGGGGATGAGGAAATATGGAGGGAGGAATTAGTTTGTAGAAGTGTGAGAATGGAAACTTGAGGAGGTGAATGAATTCAAATATCTAGTAATGTTGGGTGGAAGGTAAGGGTGGAACGGAAAAAGGAATAAAGAACAGAGTGGTAGAAGGAATGAAAGTATTGGGGGCCTAAGAAAAGTATGGAAGAAAGGAAAAATTTCGAAAGAAATAAAGATAAGAATGTTTGAATGTATGTGTTCACCTTCTGTATTGTATGTGTGTGAAACATAGACGATAAGTGCTCGGTCGAGAAAAAGTTTCAATGTCTTTGAGATGAAAGATTTAAGAGCGATATATAAATTGAGAAGGATTGATAGGATTAGAAATGAAAGAATAAGGGAGATGTGTAAATAGAAGAAGGGTGTAATTGATAGAGAGAAGGAGGATGTGCTAAAATGGTTTGGACATGTGAAGAATGAAAGAGAACAAAATGGTTGGCAAGGTACGTAGATCCGATGTAGATATTGGAAGGGTAGGGGGAGGGAAAGGCGGAAGTGGAGATGGATGGATGGAGTGAGAGTGATTTTGATAGACGAGGGCAGACACCACCTCATGAAAGTGGGAAAGGTGATAGTGAAATATATATATATATATATATATATATATATATATATATATATATATATATATATATATATATATATATATATATATATATATATATATATATATATATATATATATATATATATATATATATATATATATATATATATATATATATATATATATATATATATATATATATATATATATATATATATATATATATATATATATATATATATATATATATATATATATATATATATATATATTAACATCCGCATCCGCATCCGCATCCGAACTTTTCGAAAATTCAACATCCGCATCCGCATCCGCATCCGCATCTTTTTTCGAAAATTCAACATCCGCATCCGCACTTTCTCCAAAATTCAACATCCGCATCCGCAAATTGGAAAATATGACATCCGATCCATTACTAATATATATATATATATATATATATATATATATATATATATATATATATATATATATATATATATATATATATATATATATATATATATATATATATATATATATATATATATATATATATATACCACAATCGTGGGGTGGTATCTATCGCAGGCCACATCCATCCAAACACTCACCCCTTCACCAATCTTTTCCATTCATTCCTATCCTCTGTCAACCGCACACCCTCCTCCCAATTTTTTCCTCTATCCCTTAACAGCTCCTTGACATTACTCATCCAACTTCCCCTCGGTCTCCCCCTATCTCTTACACCCTCCACTTCTGATTTTAGCCATTCTCTCTTCATTTATCCTATAAACATGTCCAAACCATCTCAGCATACTTTGTTCAGCTCTCTCAACCAAGCTCTTTCTCCATCCACACATTTCTTTTATTCTAACATTCCTGACTCTATCTCTTCTACCAACTACACAAACCGATCTCTGACCTTTCATTTCGAAAACTACACTTTTTTTTTCCTCATTCTAGCGTTCAACCTCCATACTTCACTCCCATACATAACCACTGGTATACAGCATCCCTCAAACATTCTCACCTTCACCTCCCTTGATAACCTTCCTCTAACCCAAATATCC
>SEYY01017220.1:0-13000 GCA_009176605.1 Armadillidium nasatum
TATATATATATATATATATATATATATATATATATATATATATATATATATATATATATATATATATATATATATATTATATAGCATTCACAAGATTAGGATTATTTACTGGCTATTTAGGTGTATATTTACTCTTCAAATCAAGGTTAGGTTAAGTTGAACTAGTTTATTTTATAAACTTTGAAAGAGCCAGTATTTGCCAGGTTAGGCCTATTTGCTAAATTGCTGGCCACAGGCATACATTTACCCTTTAAGTCGAGATTAAGCTAAGCTGATTTAACCTAACCTCAACTTGACAGGTAAATATATATATAACTGCAGTTTGCATAAAGGCCAAACCTGGCAAACGCTGGTTGTTTCAGGGATTATCTAACAAACTAGTTCGATTTAACCTAACTTTGACTTTAAGGGTAAATGTGAGTATAACAGCCAGCAAATGGGCCTAACATCACAAATACTGGCTCTATTTAATCAATTTAATATGCTTAATTTACTTGATTTCATATTTCATCTTCATAATTTGATATTAAACTAAAAAAAAAAATAAAAATTTTTTTTTACCTTTTTTTTTTAACCCACAAAATAGCTATAAATTCACCCCAATACTGATACAGTAACCTGGTAATGCATAGCCAGATGATAATATACCATAGAATTTGTATGATATATATATTGTTAAATAATCATACTTATTAATTTTTGTTAATTACATATTTAATGTTTTTTGGTGTTTTTAGTTTACAAAATTGTTTCCCATACCCCAATTTACTATAAAAAAAAAATTTGGGGAGATTTCACTTTCGCATATTAAGAAAAAAAATACAAAAATGCTTACCAGAGCTCAACTATCTTTTTTTTTTTTGTATAGAAACCAACTCTTTATTCAAATGCATAACACATGAGCATATATTAATAAAAATATCAATATTAAAAATTCATTAAAAACTTGGACAATTTTATATATATATATATATATATATATATATATATATAAGGCATGAAAATATTTTATGATTTTATAATTTACCTTAAAAATACTGACTTTTAAAGTTTTAATTAAAGCAAATAGAAATTTTAGTTTTATAGCAAGAGGTAATAACATGAAGTGCAATTAAACAGTATCCTAATGACAACAAAAGATTAAATATGGTATATGTAGTTCTTTATGATCACCCTACATATTTTTCTTAAATATAGGCTAGCTTGCTAAACAAATTTAAGAAAACGAATATTATAATAATAATAATAATAATAATAATAATAATAATAATAATAATAATAATAATAATATAATAATAATACCACACAATTTCAAGATAATGATTTATCATTATTTCACACACCTGGATTTCCTTGTCCTTTCATTCGCTGCATATCAAAATCCACACCAAATTAAAAATAGTTTTTTTTGTGCACTTATTTTTAATTAAAAGTATATAATAAGTTTTTAAGTCAATTCTTTTTTGCTTTTCACTATTGTTTTTATAAATATCCCCACCACTACACCACAAACAGCAGCGAACCTATGAACTCTAAACGAGGTAAAAACACTGTGGTAAAAACACTCTTGAATGTAAATAAACCATTAAAACAAATGATGACGTATAAATATAGAATCCAATTCTATTTATTAAGTAAGGGAATTTATAAGTCAAAGATTCATTGACGATTTCTCCTTAGACTTTAATTAACTACGATTTTCTTTGTGCTATATTGTTTTCAATAGGATATATATATATATTCAACATACAAGTTTAAATTTCCTATCGGGGAATAACCCGGTCTCTATAGCATAAAAACGATAGAGTTTTACCTCTACGCCATGTCGGTTCAAAAGAGAAATCCGAAGAGGAGGCTCATGAATAACAATTCATGAAGAACAACCTTTGGAGCAACCTCTAAGGACTTCTCCCGGCCTCGCTTGAGCGTGAGGCAACATGGCCAGGGCTTAGCCCCTCTCCGTTCAGCAAGCTAAACATATAAGCATAGACGGATTTAGGGGGATTTTGGAAACTTAGCCCCCCCCCCAACACACACACTAATTGCGAGACTCGAGTGCAAAATTTCCCTCATTATTAAGTTATGAAATTAATAGCAATATATCTATCGACCCTCCAATAAAGCTAACCTATTCTTCAATTGTGCCATATATATATATATATATATATATATTATATATATATATATATATATATATATATATATATATATATATATATATATATATATATATTATATATAATATATATATATATATATATATATATATATATATATATATATATATATATATATAATATATATATATATATATATATATATATATATATATATATATATATATGTGTGTGTGTGTGTGTGTGTGTGTGTGTGTGTGTGTGTGTTTATATTGCTATAATTTAGCATGTATAAAATTAAAAAAGAAAGATACACTTGAGAGTAAAGATAAAAATACGTATGCAGCTGGCACCGGTACTAGTAATAAATGGGATTCAGACAAGCTTAATGTTTCGGCCCAGTGTCCCACATCAGATGTTAATGTTACGGAACCTGCCGCTAATCTCCTTGGTGCTTCATCTTCATCAGAAACCACCCCTGCTCACAAAGCATTAAGACCTTCATTACCTGGTTCAGAACTCTTACAAACAGTCCCATTCACAGATTTTCTGTTTTCGCAACAGGACCTCGTCAACCTAAACTGTCAGTTTTCCCTCTCATTCTTTTCCAGTCCCAAAAGAGGCTTCTTCAAAAAAATATTATAAAAACTTCAGTTAACTTGAGTACAATTTTGGAATGCCGTTTTTTTTTTTTTTTTTTTTTTTTTTTTTTTTTTTTTTCGTGTCGATTGTTTCCCACAGGAGAACAAGAGCAAAGTTTTACAAAAACTGGATTTAGGAATGAAAAAGATAAAAGAAAAATGTGAAAAAAATCAGTGTTCCATCACTCATTTAAAGAGTTCATCTCAACTGTCTGCAATGAAAATCTACGAAACGATGTCGTTACAGATTGGTTAAATGAGGAAATAAAAAGAAATCAAGAATATTTCAAAATTTGGAAGTTCATTCGGAAAGCAAAGAAAACTTTCGTGAATCTGTGACGTGTTTGCCAATTATAACAGTAACTTTAGTTCCTTGTACAATCGTTACTTTAACTTAACAAGTAATTCAATTTTGAATGAAATAATCGATAACTGTTGATCTCGTGCTCAAAATTTTTTTGAATGAAATAAAAGTGTGGAAAGTTTTCAATTATTTGTGACAAGCGCGATGCTTATACGAGGAGCAGCTATCTATATGTTTTCGCTACGTCATTGGATTATATGTTGTAGAACGGTTAACTAATATAAATATATTAATATATTAATAAAAAACTTCGATCCGTTTATACCGTAACTATTCTACGTATGTAGAAAAATAATTTTTTCTTAATAAGTTACTCGATAATTCTAAATGTCTACATAAATCAATTCATAATTCACCGCTATGATTATTAGTACTATGTATACTTACTTATTGGATCAGTTTTATTATTGTTTACGAATTAAGTATAAGTGATGACGTTTCATTGATATGATATATAATAATTATTCACTCTGATTTTAAGCAGTCGTGTCACGTGCATATCGACGACCATCAAAGCTAATCCAGATTGAGTCTCCGCACTATCACCTGTACTGCTTGTAAAGAATCTCACAGCCAATTTATTCAATTACATAATGCTGCTCTTCACAATTTCAGTCAGCTTCTACCTCTAGTACTAGACTGCATGTTCTGCTAAATCGTGAACTCACAGCACTCAACTAACTTCATTAAAGCACTAATGTGACACAGCAAATTTAGCAGATCTATTTTTGTCTAAACATTACAGTGTCGTCAAGTATATGGGCACGAATGTTTCCTATACTATATATACTCAATATATAATGTTTAAATATTATAGTCATGTGCTAGTATCATGTATAAAAGGTCCGTTATATTATAAATAGTAGTAATCTATGGAGGTTTCTTGCCTCTTAAAGTAGATAACTAAGAACACTAATCTGACATAAAGGAACTAATTCATTAGCACATAGTACTATATATTCCAGAATATTTTCTAATTACAAACAATTTTAGTGAACTTAGTTCATATTGACTGGAACTACATCGTAGCTGAGTCTTTGTGTGAATGCTACGTAGGCTCGCTAAGCCAGTAAGCCGAAGAATTAAATTAATCTTCTGGAGGACGGGAAGCTCGTTTTTTTTTTTTCTTTTACAACTTTCTTTTGATTAAATAGTACAACTAAATATGAATTGTACACTCTTTATCAGTTATTACTGCCGTATGGGATTCTCTCTGTAGCAATTCGCAGAGGATCATGAGTGAATTTAAAGTAACTATGACTACATGACGATTACTTTCTACTCTAGTTTTAAACCAATATAAGACAAACGTTTACTCAACTTATAATCACTTATAGAGAAAACTTCGGATATTCTATACCAACAAATATCTAATCTCTACTATTTGCAGAATGCATACGTTCATCTTATTCAAAACTACAGTGGTATGAGATATCTACTCTGACCCAATTATATCAGTTATTTATGTTGATGATGCTAGAGTCACAATTGAATCAGCATATTATTAGTGTTATTCATGTAGTTTGCTTGCTTCCTGGTCATCTTATAAGAAAGACATCAGTTTACAGACCTGAAGATGTTATAGAAATGTTTAGTTCTCAGTGCATAGTGACCTGTTCTATATTTATCATTGACTATTGATACCGTTCTCAACATAATGAAGACTGATTATAATGTTCATGCTCGAAACATGTCATGTCTACTATAAGTAAGTTCATCTAATCTATAGTAAGAAACAAACTGCGTATATCAAAATGCGCGATCACAAAAGATCAATTGTATGCTATCGCTTCGACAGAGCAGATTATAAAAGTCTACACCAATGTTGACGACATTTACCCACCATATGAGATTAAAGATAAGAGTTAATTTTTATGTTTATTAGCGTCATGTTTGGCACCAGAGGTCACTGAATAATATTTAACTTCTAAATAATTGTATAACAAATAATGGAAAGAGTTTAAAAAAATAAATTTAATATGTCATTATCTTACTAGTCGTTAATAACAGTGTAGTTATTTCTTAAAGTTAATAATACATTTAATTTATTATTATTTAATTATTTATAAAAATTTTAATAATAATAAAAAAAAAAAAAAAAAAAAAAAAAAAAAAAAATTATAAATATAATAATAATATATATTATTAATATATATATATATTATAATATATTTAATAATTAATATATAATTATATATATAATAAATAATACTATATATATTATAGATAATATATATATTAATATATATTATATAAATTTAAATATAAAACTTGTACCCACAATTAATATATGTATGTTTATATTCACTTTTTATTATCATATTCTATAAAAGTTCTTGTCTATTCTCTCACGTGACTAAGCTTCCTCCTACTTGAAGTATTGAAATATCATTCTAGTATTATTAATCCTAAGTATCGATCAAAAGCTATATCAAACCTACCCTTTGAGTGAAGCTGTACCTAATTATGGTTACTTACCTCATATTATCATAAACCATTTTCAGCTTATTTCTAATACTCAAAATAACAAATACCACATAATATTCTATGGCTAACTTATTATACCATTCTAAGGTATTATTTAAAAGTTCATAACATATCTAAGGTATTACCTTAATATTAAAATATATGATTAATATAATAAATACCATTATTCATAGGTGTGTACTGAACCAAAATTTGGATACAGTTTCCTAATTCTCATAATTAGCATCATTTCTATACAATACTGATCTCTCATAATAAGCTAAATAATAAATAATTATCACTTTCTATCTCTAATATCTCCGTCAGATAAAACTCACCTTCAGATTCCTTCCTCTCTTCTCCTCTCAAAATTCCTAATATATAGATTCACACCTAGATCTATATTCCTGACACTCTACAAAATACTTCCTTTCAACTAAAACTTCACTTTCACGTTGTCATATAGGTTCTTAATATATTTTTGTATTCTTAATACTCTATATGCCGTGTACCAAATCGACTATTTTAAAATGACTTCTATCTCTTTCATACTTAACTTACTCTTGATTTATTGCTCTAAAATCTACTAGATTACCACTAATACTTATACCAGAAACTATCTCCATCTACTACTCTTACTCGTCTCCAAAACAAAAACATATGAGTGTTTCAATACGTCCTCTACATATCACTACTCAATAGATATAGCTACACAACCATTAGAAAACCAAATAAAAAAAAAGTCCCCATAATATATATATATCTTATAATTAATATTATCTACCCTCGTACTCCTATAAATAACGACTATTTAGAATTATATTATATCGTATAGTAAAAATCTTAATATTCGTACCAATTCTATTAGTAGATTGTTAAACTAACCCAAAAATGTAAAATAAAATATATAAAGCTTAAATAAATAGGGTATAATAAGCTTATAGATAAACTATAGTGACCATATATAACATTACATTAAATCTTATTACGGAAGTAATACATATATAATTTTAAACTATTTTTTTTTTTTTTTTATTTTACTTTCTTGCACTCCATTAGTGATTAGGCGGCCACACTTCGCTAATGAAGCCTCCCGCCGCAGTCGGTCTCGTCCAGATATCTTCCAAAGAAGTGATGCCCCAGAAGATTTTGGGGCGACAGTTGGAGGGACAGTCTAAAAGAAAGTGTATTTACGGTCTCCGCGTGGGCACCCTTATGCATTTCTTATATATAGGTACTAAAGTGGAAAGAATGTTGCTTTGGTTTATGATTGAAATATATGTGTTTGTATATAGATTGTAAGTAAGTTTATGTAGGTGGATGCCCGCTTTCTCTCAAATTTACGTATGCTAGGAGATTTGTAATGTGATTTCTTGAGCGTATTTGTTATGGAGTTTCGGTTAGTTTTTAATATTTCGGTACTAGATGATGTTAGGCTTCGGTTTAAGGATGTCTAGTTTTGGATGGTCTGTTGAATTCATATTTTATATGAATGTGTTAGTTTTGATAGTGTGTATATATTAGTTTAGCGTTTGTATATAGTTGGTAATTGGGGGAGGAGTGGGGTTAATGTGATGTTATAGTGATCTTGTTTGTTAAAAAGGCGGCCGGTGAGGACGGATGGGTGACTGTGTTTTAAGTACTCTTAGTGGGGTATAGGTTTGTAAGTAGTAAAGGTAATATGTGATTATGGAGTGTAAGTGGCTGTTAGACGTGTTTTTAGCTCGTTAAAATTGAGGTGCTCTAATCATATTTTCGAGGTTATTTTGATTTACCTTATATAGGCTAGATATTCTTGGATTTCGTTATTGTAGGATGTTGTTGTAGGGGTTTGATTTGACTAGTGTGATTAGCCTGGTGTTGATTGGTAGCTCGGAGGTCCTTATATTATATATATAATAATATATAATATATTAATATTTATATTTATATACTTTATATAATTAATATATACTAAATATATATAATTAATATATATTTAATGTATAATACTTAATTTATAATATTATATATAATATAATTATTCTCAGCTTAATAAATAAGCCTTTCTTTAAAATTAGTGGATAAATATACAATTAATTAATGTCATATATTAGTAGCGTTTCATTATATATTGATTCGAATTAATATAATAATTTCAAATATTTTATTATAGTCGTTTTTTCGTCAAATAAACTCAGCTCTATATAAATGTGATTGAAAGTTCTTCGCGCGACAAATCAGAAGTCGGGATCATAACTGACAACTTATCATCGTTTAGCACGTTTCTCCATAGGAGCTATCTTGAACTAGTTGGTGCGAAATGACGGTTTTGATTTTAATTATGTGGATTATAATTCACCTGTACCTGATATCCATTTTGGTGCGCAGCTTTACGAGATAGAAGTCTCGGAACTTTTAATACAGAATTGGTGTTTTCGTGATAACCTCGCTTATGTGCTTCTTTCTGTAAAACGTTATGAATGTCGCATTTCTCGGCGCAATCATACTTGCGTGATACATGGCACTGTTAATATTCATTTCAGTGACTTGCCATAATTTGTTGCGATTTATGAATGTCTCGTATATTCTCGTTTCATGTGTTTACTATAAATCCAACGTTCATTTTCTGAGTTTATTCTCATGGATTGTACCTCAACTAACAATATTACCAATGACAAAATTATGAAATATAATATCAGCTCAGGAGATCATTTGATACAATTAATATTATGTTTATTATAAATGTGTATTGAATATTGTCTTGTAATAGTGGTGTTTTATATATCGTAAGTAAATCTAATCTAAATTTACTAATTTAATCACATCGATATAAATGAATAATTGTGACAGTATCTTAATGAGAACTTATAATACAAAAGAAAGAAGAGAAAATTTGGAAAGTTACTTGCAGTAGAAATATCATATAGTCCTTGAAATCTTCAACTGACCGGTGATCCGTTTCGAACAGATTGGGTAATCACTACTAATATAAAACAGAAAAAACCAGTAGTTTGGAAAAATTTTCGCATATACTATATATTAGAAACTTACTTCGTTAATTGAATATACCTCATGTAAAAGTCAATCTATCCAATCTTATCAAATCTTATAATAAATCAAATATACAGATAGCTCCAGTATACTTTGATTATTGTAGATTCAAATTAAAAAACATAGTAATTAAGATCAATCCCTAGCTTTTCAGTGTACATAAAAAACCTCATAAACATCGATTCGATAATGAGACAAAGACAAATGTCAATGGAAATAATTTATTACAATTGTGGATTTCCTCAAAATATAGATATCCGTCTCCACATGTCCCCAAGACTATATCTTTTCTTCTTTTTACTTTTTTTATTTTTTAAAAATTTAAAAAAAAAAAAAAAGTTAAAAAAAAATAAAAATAATAGACCTATTTATTAATGGTAGCGTTTTAATATGATTCATATAATTTCCATGGAAATTTATCTTTATTATTGGAACTACGAGTGTGTTAGATCTTCAAAAGATATTGTTTGATTGTCTTTTGCAATTGAATTTAAATAGAAATTTAATATATAAACCTTAAAACTAAATAAATCATGTTTATAAGTACAAGTATTTTAATATTATTCCTATATTCCCGTTTTGTAAAAAATGTTTCCTTCTCACGTATTTTATATTCTGATGATTCCCAAGCGTTCTTTATTAAATGGTATTACAAACCAAATGCATCTCATCCCCATGGAAAAATGTTTGAAGATTCTTTTAAACGTTCAGCATGCATCAAATAATTACATTGTTTACATTTCTTTCAACTAATGTTGGTCGTGTGACTTGAAAACTTGAAATTTGTATGATAAAGACAAAATATAAACAAATTTGGATCGGAATAATTTAAAAGGTGTTAGAGTATGTTTGCAAGCAAACGTAGGGACATAGGATGATTTAAGTAGTTATAGTAAGCTGGAAAATGGTTCAGAAGGATATAATAATAATAAAAAAATGAAAAGAAGCAAAGGCAGTTGGTAAAATTGTGGTCCTTAGAGCTTGAAAGCAAATAAAAATTTGAAATTAATATTTAATTTCAAATGCTAAAATGCAATTAATATTTTTTTCTATTAAAGAAGGCTTTGCGATATATATATATATATATATATATATATATATATATATATATATATATATATATATATATATATATATATATATATATATATATATATATATATATATAATATATATATATATATATATATATAATATATATTATATATATATATATATATATAATACATTATAATATCTTATTCTTCAACGTAAAATTATGTATACTTGCTTCAGCTTCCTTTAAGCTTTTTATTTAAAAACAAATTTTTGGATAGTTACAAATCCCAAAGAATTGCAAATTTAATTTTTCCCACAACAAACAAATTCAAGTCCGTTATTGCGTGTGAATTAAATATATATATATATTGTTTATTATTATTATTATTATTATTATTAATAGTGGTAATGCATCGCCACCAAATACCATCATTCTTCTTTGAAAAAAGTAGGTGTAAGAAGGGAATAAAATTGGATTTAGTATTAAGTATCACCAATCTTTGAGAAAAATAAACATAATTAAAGAGTAGAAGTATTATTATTATTATTGTGTACCTATAAGGTTTTAAATAAATAATCAATTTTGACAGTAGTAATTTCATTATCCCAATTTGTGAGAAAAGGAAAATCTAGTTGTAATATATTGACCCACTTGATTGAAGGCAGGCACTGGATTATTCCCACAAGTGGATACAAGTGGAAATTAAATACTTAAAGAACTCCACACCTGTCATAAGGCAATTGAGATGGGAAACTTTGTTATATAATATATATATTATAATATATATATATATATATATATTATATATATATATATATATATATATATATATATATAATATATATATATATATATACTATACATACATAAAAATTAAAGAAAAAGAACAAAAAAAAGAAAAAAAAAGAAAAAAAAAAAAAAAAAAAAAGTTTATATATATATATATATATATATATATATATATATATATATAATATATATAATATATATATATAATATATATATATATATATATATATATATATATATATATATATTAATTTTTGTACTGAAGCAAACATTTAAAAAAAAATTAACTTTTATTTTTCTATTGGGAACTCTTGGTTGTATTTTTTATTTTTGAGCCACTGTCATTTCCGCTTTTAAAACGTTTTCTTGGATAGAAAACAAAGGACCATAATGTTGAACAAATAATTTACTTTCTTCGGAGGTTAATGCAATGAATTCGTCAATTGCACTGGCAATTTCTAAACTCTCAGTGCTGAATCTTTCTTTAAGATGACCGGACGCATCCAGAATTCAAAAATATGAGATCTCTCTCTAATACCCATTTACTATAACTGGGTCAGAGAGATCTCCATCCACTTCTAGTGATGTGACCGATGTTTCTGAGAAATGTTGATTTGTTGGTATGAAATCCGAAAATATATCTGCTTGTTATCTTTTTCTTTTGGAAGATGTTTGAAGAGTGTCAGCTTAATTTCATGATCCTCTGCGAATTGTACAACAGAATCCCAAACGGCAGAAAACTGAGCTTCAGTTAGTCTACTTTCTAAAGTGTTAATAACTCCAACAACGAGCTTCCCCGCTCCTCCAAGAGTTAACTCTTCGGCTTGTAGGCCTTGACTCAGCACGTAAAAGACACATAGCGACGTCCTCTAAAAATGAACAAATTTACTTCAAATTCGAATTTGAAAATTCTGGAATATAGTCCTTTGGCTTGAATGTCTCCTTTGTCGTTGTTGTTCTGTAACTCTTTGGCAAGAACCTCCAAGATTACCTTAAAACGGCCTTTTACAACTGCACATGACTTATACTTTCAAACCTATATCTGGTCTGGGACAGCCCTACTAGTTGTTGAGGCTTTATCTGCAATTTCTTCTACATATCTTGAAGTTGTTGGTTGGTGAGAAGAGAGAAATGCTCATATATAGAGAGCTTCCAAAAAATTAAAGAAATATTTGAACTTTTCTACATCTTTACAAGCATCGGCTATTGCCAAGTTTACTTTATGTGCCATGCAGTGAACATACACGGCGTATGGATGTAAATCGTTGATTCTTTTCTGAACGTCACCCTTCTTTCCGGACATCCACACTGGCTCCATCATACGACTGACCAACTAGGCGGGACATTTAAATTTAGTTGCTCTTAGAATACGAGTAATTAAAGAAGCTATTTTCTCAGCTGATCGTTCTTTCGGAACAATTTCTGAAAGTCGATAAACCGTTCTACAACATATAATCCAATGACGTAGCGAAAACATATAGATAGCTGCTCCTCCTAATATAGCATCGCGCTTGTCACAAATATTGAAAACTTCCACACGTTTTTATTTCATTCAAAAAAATTTATTTAGCACGAGAAATTTCCAACAGTGATATCGAATTATTTTCATTCAAAATTGAATTACTTGTTAAATTAAAGTAACGATTATTACAAGGAACTAAAGTTACTTGTTATACATTGGCAAACACGTCACAGATTCACGAAAGTTTTCCTTTGCTTTTCCGAAGGAATTCCTTCCCAATGACCCCTTAGAGGGATTCCTTGCCCCAAAGTATAACACAATTGAAATGCCATTCTTATGAAATTTCTTTTTATTTCCTCATTTAACCAATCTGTAACGACATCGTTTCGTAGATTTTCCATTGCAGACAGTTGAGATGAACTCTTTTAAATGAGTGATGGAACACTGATTTTTTTCACATTTTTCTTTTATCTTTTTCTAATTCCTAAATCCAGTTTTTGTAAAACTTTGCTCTTGTTCTCCTGTGGGAAACAATCGACACGAGTGGGAAAAAAAAAAAACGGAAAACAAAATACGGCATCTTTTTCCACTGAATTTTTTATAATATTTATTTGAGAAGGTCCACTTTTGAGACTGGAAAAGATTGAGAGGGAAAACTGACAGTTTAGGCTTGACGAGGTCCTGTTGTAAAATCACTAAAATCTGCGATTGAGACTGTTTTGGCGAGTTCTGAATCAGGTAATAAAGGCCTTAATGTATTGTGAGCAAGGGTGCCTTCTGATGAAGATGAGGCACCAAGGGAATTAGCCGCAGATTCCGTAACAATTAACATCTTCAGATATGGTATACTGGGCATAACAGAAAGTTTGTCTGAATCCCTTTTATTACTAGTACTGGTGTCGGATGCATCGGAATATTTATCTTTTCGCTCAAGTGTATTTTTCTTAAAAAAATAACGAATGTCTGAAATTTTATATATAAACTTATATATACATATAATACATATAATATATATATATATATATATATATATATATATATATATATATATATATATATATATATATATATATATATATTATATATATA
>SEYY01017221.1:0-2500 GCA_009176605.1 Armadillidium nasatum
AGAAGAAAAGAGAAGAGAAGAAGAAGAGAAGAAAGAAGAAGAAGAAGAAAGAAGAAAGAAGAAGAAAGAAGAAGAAGAAAGAAGAAGAAGAAGAAGAAGAAGAAGAAGAAGAAGAAGAAGAAGAAGAAGAAGAAGAAGAAGAAGAAGAAGAAGAAGAAGAAGAAGAAGAAGAAGAAGAAGAAGAAGAAGAAGAAGAAGAAGAAGAAGAAGAAGAAAAAGAAAATATATATTACAATCATTTAAAAATTCCAGACTTTAAAAAATGTGAATTTTAATGGTTTTAAAGATAGTCTATCTGTCTACCATTGGGATAAAATACTATTAAGGCTCGATTACACTGGAAGAGTTTACAAGCAAGCGAGAGCGAGTTTACAAACCGGTGAGTGATCGAGTAGTCGATTACATTGGGCTAGTAAACTCGCTACTCGCTACTCGCTACTCTGAGTTATCTATCTATCATAGTTTATATTCTTCATTTCGAGTGCTTCCCCCTCTTGGTAAGCCTATTTAAAATTTTAAATTAAATTTCAAAGTGGAATAGCAAAGATATTATTAAATTTTTTTGGAAATACTTGAAAAATATTCACTGCAATGAAACATTAAAAATGCCAAATATTTAAATATTAAAACGAAAAATGTGTTGTGTCCCAAAATATATGCAAACATTTAATAACAAGCTTAGTCTCTTCACTCACAGTCTTTATTTTATGTTTTCATTGTTTGTACCGCTTGGTAATCTTGAGAGCGAGTGAGCGAATCGTCGATTACGCTGAGCGAGTTTACAAGCCGGCGAGTAAATTGTAAAGTAGCCTTGGTCCCCAATTTTCAGCAGTGAGTAGCGAGTCAGCTAGTATGCTCGCTGAGGCATATTACACTGGACAAGTTTACTCTCGGCTAGTAAACTAGATACTCACTTGATTGTAAATCGCCCAGTATAATCAAGAGCCTTTATATAATGTGGAATACTTTTCTACAATTATTTAAAGAAAAAGAAGTTATTGTCCCATATAAAATTAAACAAACTTTACTAAATTCGAAGCAAAGATAGTGGAACAAAGAAATTAAGGATTCTTTAGGTAATAGAAAAAGGGCTTATAGGTTTTGGAAATCTTCTCACACTGTATAAAATAATAAAATTTAGATTGTTTGTAGTCGAATTTACAAACAATTAATTAAATATTATAAAATAAACAATATTAATATTGCCCTAGAAAGTAAAATTAATCCAAAATATTTTAATAATTATAAAAAGAATAAAAGTTCTATTAAGGAATAAGATCAGTTTTAGACAATGACGGAAATAAAAAATCCAGCAGTGTTGATGTGGTAAACGTTTCAAATAATTTTTAATTTCCTATTTTATTATACTTAGAAGATATGAAAATGGCTAATATTTCCTCCAAAATTTGATTTTGTGATCAGAATGATGATATTTCCCAAATTTATAAATTCCGATATAAAATTTTTTGGAATATAATCATTCTCGGTTACATAAAATTGAAAAAAACGACTTATAACTAACAAGTAGCATTTATTTATAATTAGTTTATACAAAAGAAACCACAAAATATTTAGAAGTGAGAGGTTTTTCGGGATTTACGCTTATACAGTAATAAGTTGCTTTCACGAATCAACCCCAAAACATAGTCACCCATCGTGTTTTCGTTATATGACCCTTGTTTGCTGCGTTCAAAGTCCAGAATATCTTTGTTGAAATCTCTCGCCTTTCTCCTTTTAATACGCTCCCATGTTCTCCTTAAATTTAGCAAGATTAGCATCAAGCATATGTACTTTGAAGGGGGCATCCTGCAGCTCTATTTTGCCCAAGTTCTTGACCAAGGTCTCAACAATCTCCTCAAAGTTTTCGGCGATGTGATTCCCAAGGAAGCCACGAACCACTGCAACATAGTTGTTTCACGCTACTTTTTCTGTCCTAGTGAGCTTCTTGGGAATTTCTTGCACTCTATGATCTTTTTTTTATTTGCTGTCCGATGAAGACATCGGCTTTGACCTTTGCCTCAGACAGTTTTGGGAAGAAGTCTTGATTGAAGGCTGAAGACTCCTTATATAGAGCTGCGACAAACTGTTTCATGAGGCCTTATTTTATGTGTAGAGGAGGAAACAATATTTTCTGGAAGGCCAACAGAGGCTTCCATTAGACACTGTTCCTCCCTACACTGAACTCAGTCTGCTCTGGCCTATCCCACCTTTCGTAGTGTTCCGCGGATGCCCTGCTGTCCCAGAGACAAATATAACATGGATACATGGTAATGCCGCCTTGTAGACCCATAAGAAGGCCATCATTTTGAAATCTCCGATAACCTCCCAATTGTGTTCTTCATATTTCAAGGCACTTAGCAATACCTTGACACTGCTGTAATCCTCTTTGAGCTGCACCGAGTGAGCCAAGAGAAGAGATGGATACATGTTACCGTTATGAAGTAGCACAGCTTTTGAGACTCTTCGATGAGCTATCAATGAAGAGGCGCCACTCGCAGAG
>SEYY01017221.1:10000-12004 GCA_009176605.1 Armadillidium nasatum
AACAAATACGTTAAAGAATCGGAACTGGATCGTAGATATGTTCGCGTGCCATGTATTTGCATAAAGTAAGTACAAATAACATACTATAGTAAAATCCTTTTGACACAATACTGTGGTTTCATTTGAACTTACATTTAAAAGAGTAAAGAAGCTGTTACCCCTGACCTGTGAGTGGTGATAAATATACGTTTAATTATCTAATTAATAATTAAATATTCATATATTTCGTATCTACGCAACGTAGATAAAAATCCACCGATTCAAGACTTAAAAACAAAGACTTTGTTCCTCTATTTTATTATTTTCAGAAGATTGAAACATTAGTACTTTACTGGTTCGATCCCTTGTACGGATTTTAAGAAGAAACTACCTAGAAAAGTACCCAACCTCAAATAGTCCAATGCCTGTCAGGTACGAAGTTTCTTTTCTAAAAAGAAAATGAGATTTTCGCTTTTAAATTTATTTTATTTTTTAATTTTTTTAAAAAATTCTTCGAATATATATGTATATATATATATATACCAATAATATAATTGATATACACACACAATACCTACATACGCACATAAATAATCACACACATACACACACACATGTAGAAAGGTATCAACACCTGAAAACTCAATTAAGGTTTTTTCCGGCATCTTTCGGCCATTTACCGAGATGCACAATATATAAATTGGCCCTTAATATCGGTAAAGTAATGGAAGTGGCCCGAAGTGGCCCGCCTTAGGGCCGCATTTAGAAGGCGTCTTGATTGGCATTGAGAGAAGCACTTGTTAATAGTTTTTAGTCATGAAGAGTGCCACAATTACTTTCGACTCTATTAGATGTGATATATATATATATATATATTATATATATATATATATATATATATATATATATTTTATAATATTTATATTATTTATTTTTATTTACTTTTCTTTCACTATTTTTCCCGCCATCCACCTACTCTTATCCTTCTACCTTTCAAGCAAATTCTTCCACCCAAAATTTCCTTACCTCCCCCTCCACCTCCCCTACTCTACCCCCACCATTCTGTCCCCATTCTACTCACATATGTCCAAACCATTAAGTACACCCTCCTCTGTCTATCACACACCCCTCTTCCATTACACATCTCCTATTCTTTCATTTCTAATTCTCTCATCCTAATTTTCCCATCGCTCTCAAACTTTCACTCAAAACATTCTTTTCTCGCGAAATTTATATCCTGTTTCAAAATACTTACAGAAGGCAAACACATACATTCAAACATTCTTATCTTAATTTCTTTCGAAATTTTTTCTTCCTTCCATATTTCTCTAAGGCCCCCAACATTTTCATTCCCTCTGTCACTCTATTCTTTATATCTCTTTCCGTCCCCCTTTACCTTGCACCAACATTCCTAGATATTTGAATTCATACACTCCTCAAGTTTCCTTTCCCCTACTTCTACACCACCCCCATTCCTTCCTCCACATCTCCTCTGTCCCACCTCCAATCCTCATAAATTTACTTTTCCCTATAGATTGACTTTCAGTCTAATGTTCTCACATTTCCTTTCAAACTCTCTCACTAGCATTCCCAACTTTTCTCCAGATTCTGCCACCACACCACATCACTGCAAATTTTTTACAAACCTCTTCTTTTCTTTTATAGGTCATAAGAGTCTGCCACTCCTGAGACACCTCCTTTTTCTCCCACATAAACATCAGACTAACATTCAATCAACTCTCTAGGTCCTCTTTATCATTCTCATATGCCATTCATTCTTGCCGATTTTCCTTTCTTTACCTTTCTCACCGATACTTCCACTTCCTCTTCCTCCCTAACTACCTCTCCCCCATTACAAATCTCTCTCCTTTCGTTCAACAATTCACTAAAGTACATTTTTCATCTCTCTCTAACTTCCTTCTCTCCCAGTAATATTTTTCCATCTTTCCCTTTTACTCCCTCTCCCCTCTCTTCTTCTCATTTCATCACCCTATTCACCTCTTTCCAAAACATTTTATTTCTTTC
>SEYY01017222.1:0-16551 GCA_009176605.1 Armadillidium nasatum
ATATATTATATATACTATATATATATATATATATATATATATATATATATATATATATATATATATATATATATATATATATATATATATATATATATATATATATATATATATAGTAGTATTTATATATATATATATATATATATATATATATATATATATCTATATATATATAGTTTTATGATTTCAAAATCTTAAAACATTTCCTTGGCATATTTTTATCTCATCTATTTTGTAACTTTTTTATCATTTTATTTCATCCATTTTTATTTTTATTTTTTTTTTTCATTATTTATTTTTTTATTTTATAAATTCTTTTGACATTTTTATCTTCCAATTTTCTTTCTTAAATTTTAATCTTTCATATTTTTAATTCCTTAGTTTATACTGTTTATTTTTCATTTTTATGCTTAATATTTTCAGCATTTTATATTTTAATTAAAAAATAATAGTTCTAAAATTTAATTTTTAGTTTTTATTATATTATTGAAGGTAAAAATGATTAATATTTACGTTATTTCCTTATGACTACATATTTCATTATTTACTTTTGTTTTTGTTTCATTACATTTTCAATACTTATATTTATACATTATTATTATTATTATTATTATTATTATTATTATTATTATTATTATTATTATTATTTATTATTTTTTATTTTTATTTTTATTTTTATTTTTATTTTTATTTTTATTTATTTTATTATTATTTATTATTATTATTATTATTATTATTATTTTATTATTATTATTATTATAATGCTTCAATTTGGAGGTCGCAGATCGACAAAAATTAAGCACAACCACGTATGTAGTTATTGTTATTATAATTATTATTATTATTATTTACTTTAAACATTTGTTTGTATTCAGTCTTATTTCAAATTTTTTTAAATTTTATTTTTAATTTTTTTTTTTTTTTTTTTGTTTGTATTTCCTTCCTTTTATTTCGTCTTGTCCTTTGCATCAATTGCGTTTGTCTTATCTAACGAGAAGACACTCATCAACATCTTCTTATTACTACAAAAATAATAATCGAAAAAATTAAAGAGAAAAAGTTTCAAGTTTATACACACACACATAAATATATAAATATATAATAAATAAAATATATATAAATATATATAAATAAATTTAAATTAAATTTTTTTTTTAATATTTTAAATAAAAATATATATATAATATATATATATTATATATATATATATATATATATATATATATATATATATATATATATATATATATATATATATATATATGAAGGACTGTATGTATGTATGTATGTATGTGTGTGTAAGTGTGCATGTTTAAAAAATAGAATGAATTCCATACACCGTTTGGCAAGCTTAGGCTCAAAATAGCTTATCGAGGAATGTTGTATGTAAATGAGTACTTGGGGCAAACATTCACAGAGAAAATAAGGCGTGCCGGGAAAAAAGGATCGCATTCAGCGATCGTTCTATGGCCTCACATAATATAAGACCCTTTTCACAACCATATATATATATATATATATAGTAGTATGTAAAACGATGGTACCGGAACACCCTCCCAATCTACCTGAAAATTACCTTGTAATATGTTGTAAAATGTTATTGAAAGAATGTTTTAAATGGCTTCCAAAACTTTTAGCTTTAATATCTGGGAAACGTAATATGTATCATTGTTAAAAATAGTTACCCGAATTAACAATGATATATATTACGTTTTCTATTGCAAAAGAGCAGAAAACATATTTTAATGGGAAACTATTTTTAAAATTTTTCTATAAGTAAACTTACTTATATTTTTTAATAATTTTAATTGAAAAAATTACCGATCCTATATTAATAAAAAATTTATTATAGGATCAATAGAAATGAGTTAACATAATGGTATTTAGAAGGGGCGAGAGTTTTTAAAAAAATCTCTAAATTTATCATTGCTTTCAATAAATTTTATAATCGTAGTTAAATTTTTAACTATTGTGGTGAATGGTAAGCTGATTCTTAAAAGTGACTTGTATTTCATTATAATATTATTAAACGACAAATAATTATACAATTGTCTTCTACTAATATTACATTGAAATATTATCTCATTATCCTTTACTCCCTTGCTTTTAAGAAATTTATAAAAACTTCCTCTAACGAAAGAAGCAAATAATGGCAACAGATGCAAATTTTTTTCACCATTTATTAACATGAAATTTTTTACCTTAATATTGGTTATATCTAATGTTTTATGTTTTATTTGATCATGAATTTCGTTAACATAATTATATTCTTTATTATGATCACAAACTATGGGTAAATCTTTTAATAACTCATTCAAAGCTTCATGTATTTTATTATCATCTGTATTTATTTTACTTTCAATAATATTTTCATTAATTTTAGTAGACTGACATTCTTTTATAATCTATATTATATATTATATGTCAGCATATTGTTTAAAAATATTTTCTCTTCATTATTTAATATATGTAAACTTTCTTTAATCAACATTTTATCTTTACATATTAAAAGATTTTTAGTTATTAAAGTATCTACATCAACGTCCCCTTCTAAATCCGCCATTATATAGACTGAGTAAAGAAAGGCGTGGCCAAGACTTGTATTGAAACTCTAAAATATTCTAGATTATTCGAGAAGCTGAAAGACAATAATAATTATAATTAAAAACAGTACAAGTTTTAAATTCGTTGATCTTACAGTCGTTCGTGGTCTATTGGTTATAATAACGGACTCAATACTCAGAGATCCCGGGTTCAATCCCAGACGGATACAAGTTTTTTAAATGAAATTTAATTAAGAGCAAAGAATAACAAGAAGAAGAAAAACAGTGCACTTCGAGTGCACTAAACAGTAAAAAACGACAACAAGATAAAAATAATAATAATAATAATAAATAATAATAATAATAATAATAATAAAGAGCAAAACAAAGACAAGAAGAAAAATATGACGTCACTGTTGGAATGACTAAATAATAAATAATAATAATAATATTTACAACATTGATTTTTTTTATTTTAGCGCCCTGCCTTAAGGCAGGGCGCTACATTTTAAAAATATTTTTTAAAAATATAAATTTTTTTTTTTTTTTTTTTTTTTTTTTTTCTTTTAAACGTGAATATTCGGTTCTACGTAAGATAGAGAGATAAATAAGGTATCAATTTATAAGTTTTCGAGAATGAGGATTCTAAATTTGTGATTATTTTTAAGATAGGTAGCTCAGGAAGATAACTTATTTAATATAACTTTGAAAATATAAAAGATATAGAAAATCTGCTCCGACAACTTTTCGAATTTAATTATTCTACATATGAATCATGAAAAAAATTTCCAAATTCGGGCTTTTAAACCCACTTTTTCGTTCCAGAATTAACTTTCCTGGAAGATCTGGAAGTTCTGAAAAAAATCTACGGATTTGAAAAATACATTTTCAATTTTAAAAAACATGAATATTCGGCTTCTACGTAAGATAGAGAAAAAAATAAGGTATAAATTTATAGATTATCGAAGCCCGAGGAATTCGAATTTGTTATTATTTTTAAGGTAGTTTTATTAGGAAAAAAATTATTAAAGATAATTTTAAAAAATACAAAAGATAGAGAAAATTTGCATGAGAGTAAAATTGAAGAACTTGATGAGTTTTAGGAAAAATAATACTTTTTTTATTTTTCCTATAATAAATAAGGAAATAAAAATGAACAAATATAAAAAGAAAGTTACCTTTTCACAAAATAATTACATTTTTGAGATGGATAATTATGATAGAACAAATGATGAGCTAACTTCTGTAATTTTAGATAAAGAACGATTTTCAAGAAGAATAAAAGATTTAGAAGAAAAATTATCTCCTTTTTTAAAATCAAAGATGAATAACGAAAATTCGAAAATTGACTTATAATAAAAAAATCTATAATAAAATGGCAAGATCTGAGAAAGTTGAAAATTCAAAATTGACTTATAATAAAAAAATCTATAATAAAATGGCAAGATCTGAGAATGAGCAAAATCCAAAATTGACTTATAATAAAAAAAATCTATAATAAAATGACAACTTGTGAGATCTGTAATACTAAAATTAAAAATTTTAAAATTCATGTAAGAAGTAATAAACATATGAAAAATACAAATCAATCATTGCTTAATTTGAATTATTTTGATGATAAAAAGAAATTATGCTCAATGTGTAATAAAAGTGTTCTAAACCTTAAAATTCACGAGAAAAGTAAGATTCATCAAAGAAATTCAATGCAATGTGATTATAAAAATTGTCGAGAAGGAATTCAAGGTAATTTTAAAGCCTATTGTTATACAAATATAAATATAATTGATCCCTAGAACATTTATTAACAA
This sequence comes from Armadillidium nasatum, assembly GCA_009176605.1. Taxonomy (NCBI): domain Eukaryota; kingdom Metazoa; phylum Arthropoda; class Malacostraca; order Isopoda; family Armadillidiidae; genus Armadillidium; species Armadillidium nasatum. The sequence goes on from SEYY01017222.1 coordinate 4,352, forward strand.
TATGATGAGTACAATTGAAAATAAAATTCAAGACCAAAATTGGAAAAATTTAAAATTAAGTCTTTCTCTTCACGTTGAATTCTATAAAAATTTACCTGATGGAAGAAAACAAATGATAAATAATTGGTTTAATAGCGGTTCTATGACAAGTATAACAAATAATTCTCAAATAAAAGATACTATTCACGTTATGATTAATAAAATTGAAGAAAAAATATGTAAATTTACGAGAAAAGGATCAGGATGGATAATTAAAAAAACTTTTAGATTTTGAAATAAAAGTTGCTAAATATAAACCATTAAGAGCTTCTTCATATATTGAAACTCCATCAAAATATAAAAACCCAAAATTTGGATTGATTAATATTCAAAATAAAAATGATAATGAATGTTTCAAATGGTGTATAGCTAGATCTGAATGTTTAGATGAAGATAATGTGCATAGATTATCAACAAAAGTAAGAGAAGCATCTAAAAAATATAATTGGAAAGGAATAGAATTCCCAGTTCAATTAAAACAGATTAAGTAAATTTGAGAACCAAAACGATGTGTCTGTTAACGTATTTGGACTTGATGAAAAAGAAATATTATATCCATTAAGAATTACTAAAGTTGAGAAAACTAAACATGTTGATTTACTTTTAATATCAGACAATGAAAATACGCATTATTTACTGATGAAACATTTGAGTCCATTTATAAATAAGAAGCATGAAAATAAAACTTATCCATGTCGATTCTGCTTACATAGCTTTTATAAAAAAGAATTATTAGATAAACATTTACCAAATTGCAGTATTCACACACCGGTAAGAATGGAATTATCAGAAGGTCAAGTACAATTTAGACTTCATTATAAACAATTCAAACATCCATTTGTTATATATGCGGATTTTGAAAGCACCTTACAAAAAATACATACCACTCAACCAAATCCAAAAGAATCTTATACCATTAACTTACAGAAACATCGACCAAACAGTTGGTGTTGTTATACGAAATGTGATGTGGATGAATATTCAAAGTTTAAAATATATGAAGGAGAAAATGCATCTAAAACGTTTGTAGAATATTTAATTTCAGAATCGAAAAAGAATTTATGAATTATTACAAATAAACGAGCCAATGAATTTAACTTCAGAAGAGAAAATAAGCCATCAAAATTCTGATCGTTGTTATGTATGCAAAAGAGAATATACAGAAAACGATTTTAAAGTAAGAGATCATAATCATTTAACGGGAGAATATAGAGGACCTGCTCATAGAAGTTGTAATTTACAAATTCGAGAACCTAAATTTGTTCCAATAATAATGCATAACTTATCTAAATATGATGCTCATTTATTTGTCAAAGATTTCGGTTTAGTAGATGGACAATTGAAAGCAATCCCTCAAACAGATGAAACTTATATAAGTTTCAGTCAGTATATAAAAGTGGGTGAAATTACCGTTTCAAAATCGATTAATATGGAGTTGAGATTTATCGATAGTTTCAGATTCATGTCTTCATCTCTAGCTAAACTAGCATCAAATCTATCTGATGAAAATTTTAAAAATTTATCAAAATATTATCAAGATGATCAATTTAAATTATTAAGAAAGAAAGGTGTTTACCCATATGATTGGATGGATGATATATTAAAATTTAATTATGAAAAATTACCTAATAAAGAGAAATTTTATAGCATGTTAAATAATGAAGACATATCAAATGAGGATTACAAACACGCACAGAATATTTGGAAAAAATTTAAATGTAAAACTTTTAGAGATTATCATATGTTATATTTAAAATCGGACACGTTATTATTAGCGGATGTATTTGAAAATTTTAGAACAACTTGTTTAGATACCTATAAATTAGATCCAGCGAGATATTTTACATCTCCAGGGTTATCTTGGGATGCATTATTAAAAGAAACGAAAGTAAAATTAGATTTATTAAAAGATCCGGATATGTTGTTAATGATAGAAAAAGGGATTAGAGGAGGAATAAGCACTATAACACACAGATATGCAAAGGCTAATAATCCATATATTCAAGAAAGTTATGATAAAAATAAACCGCATAGTTATATCACTTATTTAGATGCTAATAATTTGTATGGTTGGGCAATGTCTCAGTATCTACCAACAGGAAAATTTAAATGGGTAAAGAATGTAAATGATATAGATGTTTTAGATATCGATGATGAAGCTAGAAAAGGTTATATTTTAGAAGTTGATTTAGAATACCCGAAAGAATTACATGATTTGCATAACGATTATCCATTAGCGGCTGAAAATCTAGAATTAGATAAAGTGTCAAAATTAGTTCCAAATCTAAATAATAAAGAAAAATATGTAATCCATTATAGAAATTTAAAGCAATGTTTAAATTTAGGATTGAAATTAAAGAAAGTGCATAGAATATTAGAATTTGATCAAAGCGATTGGATGAAATCCTATATAGAGTTAAATACGAATAAAAGAAAAGAAGCGAAAAATGAATTTGAGAAAGATTTCTATAAATTAATGAATAACTCTGTGTTTGGAAAAACGATGGAAAATATTAGAAATAGAGTAGATGTACAACTAGTTAAAAATAAAGAGCAAGCTCAGAAGTTAGTTAATAAACCAAACTTTGAATCTTTTAAAATATTTTCAGAAAATTTAATAGCTTGTCATATGAAAAAAACTAAACTGAGATTTGATAAACCTATTTATGTAGGTATGTCAATCCTAGAACTGAGTAAAACGTTAATGTACGATTTCCACTATAATCATATAAAAAATAAATATAATGAAAAGGCAAAATTATTATTTACTGATACAGATTCGTTATGTTATTATATACAAACGAAAGATATTTATAAAGATATGAAAAAGGATAAACAATTATTTGATACATCTGATTATCCAAAAGATCATAAACTATATTCAGAAAAAAATAAGAAAGTATTAGGTAAAATGAAAGATGAAACAGCTGGAAAACTGATAACAGAATTTGTAGGACTAAGAGCAAAATTATACGCTTTTAAAACTTTAGAAAATAAAGAAATTAAGAAAGCTAAAGGAGTAAAGAAAAGCGTTATTAATCAAGCAATTAATATTGAAGATTATAAAAGAGCATTATTTGAAAATGAGACTGTATATCGAAAAATGAATACAATACAAAGTAAAAAGCATAATGTATTCACAACACAGATAAATAAAATTTCATTAAGTAGTAATGATGATAAACGATATATATTAGAAAATAATATAAACACATTAGCTCTAGGACATTATAGAATAAGTTAGTTGGCGCCAACAATAGATTGCATGTTAGTTGTAAGTTAGAGTTAAGGAAAAATTTAAAAAATATAAAAAATATTGCATGTTAGTTGTAAGTTAGAGTTAAGGAAAAAAAATAATATACGTTTTAACGGGTTAGCCTTAAGACTATCCGTTAGAATATATTTAAAAAAAAAATAAAATATAAACAGATTCGTTGATATAAATAGTTTGATTTTGAAAGTTTTGTTGAAGGGTGTCGCGTTTCACGACACCCTTTAACGTTTGAAAGTTTTGTTGAAGGGTGTCGCGTTTCACGACTCTTTATAAAACAAATAATATAATATATATATTATAATATTTTACGTTCTCGCAGACACATTTTATAAAAAAAATTATATATTAAAATTTAATATATAACTATAAAGCCCCCCGCCTTGAGGCGGGGCGTCAGATGTATAATTATAAAAAAAATAATTTTTTAAAAGAGGTGGGATACACAGCGTATCCCACCTCTCGTTAAATATCGAGTATTATGAAGAAGGTGGGATACGCTACGTATCCCACTTCTCGTTAAATATCGAGTATTATGAAGAAGATAGAGTACCTAAATTCTCTTTAAAAATAACTATACTCTTTCTGACGCGTTACCAACTTGGTAGCATGATTCTGAGTATTATTTTTTATCTATAATAAATAATGGAAAACATTTCTATCCATTGGAAAGATGAGAATAACAGAAATAATCAAGAACATCATTTCTTATTACCATCTCCTAATTGTAGAGCTCTAATTATTGGAGAATCTGGATGCGGTAAAACGAATTTACTACTAAGAATGTTACTTATGAATAAGTGGTTAGATTATAATAATTTATTTGTTTATGGAAAGTCTTTACACCAGCCAGAATATAAATTAATAAAATCAGGATTTGATAAAGGATATGGTAAAAACGAAATTCTTGAATTATTGGGGAAAGGAAGAGGTGATATCGATTCATTTATTAGAAATCTACCTAAAAAGAATAAAAAATCAAAATATAAGGTAGAATATTATGAAGATTCTTCCGAAATTCTAGACCCAAAGGATGTTAACAATAATAATAAAAATTTATTTGTATTTGATGATATAATGAATGATTCAAATCAAAGTAAAGCTGAAGATTATTATACGAGAGGAAGACATAATAATACGAGCTCTATTTACATAAGTCAAAATTATTTTAAACTTCCTCGTCAAACAATACGATCCAACGCTAATGTATTTATATTGTTTTCACTACCTAAAAAAGATATAATACATATATACAATGATTTCATCTCAAAAGATATGGATTGGGAAGAATTTCGAGAGTTCTGTAACACAGTCTGGAAAGAACCATTCAGCTATGTTGTAATAAATAAAAATTTACCACCGACAGAAGGAAAATACCAAGCAAATTTCAATCAGATCTACATTCCTAAAAAGTTTTTTCCTCTTAAATAAATGTACATCTACAATACAACTCGAAAAGCCTCTATAAAAAGAACTAATTCAATAAACTTAACCCTTGAAAATCAAAAATATATTGATGAATTGAAATTATTTTTAAAAACTAAAACAGGTTCAGGGTTATTAAATTCTATGTTAAGGAAACTTCCTTTACCAGAGATGCATTTAAATTTACCTAATAACGTTCCATCGGAAAATATTGAAAACGGATCGTTTAATAACACTGGGAAATATTCGTATTGCGGTCCAGGAACGAAAGTACAGAAAAGGTTAAAAGAAAGATATAAAGGTATCAATAGTTTAGATAAGGCCTGTAAACAACATGATATAAATTATTTTAAAAATAAATCTACCAAAGATAGAAATGCAGCGGATGATTTATTAGCAAGACAAGCTAGTGAAATTGCTTTAGATAATAATGAACCAGAGTACGTTAGAAAAGATGCAAGATTAGTAACAGGTGTCATGGGAATGAAATCAAGATTTGGAATGGGTTTATCAAAAAACGTAAAGCTGAGCTCACGGAAGTGGGCTCAGAAAAATTAAAAGAAATATATTATAATCCTCAAACGGGATACTCGGGAATAAACGACTTAGTCCGAAAAAGTGGATTATCTTCTAAGATAGTTACAGATTGGTTAAGTCGTCAGAATGTATATACACTACATAAACCGATAAGACATAAATTTAAAACAAGAAGGGTAATTGTGTCAAGTGTTGACGATCAGTGGCAGGCTGATTTAGTAGACATGCAAAAATATAAAAGTCAGAATAAAAATATAAATTATATATTAACAATTATAGATGTATTCAGTAAATACGCTTGGGCTATTCCTATTAAAAAGAAAACTGGAAATGATATTTCGAAAGCATTTGAAAATATATTTAAAGAAAGAATTCCTAGAAAAATACACACAGATAAAGGACTTGAATTTATAAACAAACCAACTCAAGATCTATTCAAAAAACATGGAATACATTGGTTCGCTACAGAAAACGAAACGAAAGCTCAGGTAGTAGAAAGATTTAACAGAACATTAAAATCTAAAATGTGGAAGTATTTCACTCAAAACAAAACGAAGAAATGGATTGATATTCTTCCAGATTTGATTAAAAATTACAATACAAGTAATCACAGAAGTATTAAAATGACTCCTGAACAAGGATCTCTCTCAAAGAATAGCAAATCTGTGTACGAAAATTTATTTCCTTCTACTGAGACTAAACTTCAGACATCGAAATTTAAAACGGGTGATAGGGTGAGAATCAGCAGAAAATTCAAAGATTTTAGAAAAGGTTATCTTCCAAACTTCACAGAAGAAATATTTATAATTGCTGAAGTATTGAAAACAAATCCTGTAACTTATAAAATCAAAGACATGAATAACGAAGTGATAATCGGAAGTTTTTATGAACAAGAAATGGTGAAATATAAAAGCGAATTATATGAAGTTGAAAAAATATTAAAAAGAAATAAAGGCAAACTTCTCGTCAAATGGAAGGGTTATAAAACAACATCTTGGATAAATGAAAAAGACTTAACCGAAATCTAGAACGTGAAACGTGAAACGTGAAACGTGAAACGTTTCCTTTTTGCTGTTTGCTGTTTCTATTTATGAAACAGATATCCTATGTAAAACAGAACGCGAAACAGCTTGTTGTTCATTGTTTTGTTGTTTGCTGTTTGCTGTTTCTGTTTTTTTCTCTATAATAAATGGCGTATGTTAATATTAAAGAAAAATCTGATTTAGTAAATATTAGAAAGATACTTCAGAAAAGATTTTTAAATGAGAAATTAGGTGAACAAGATATCTATCAAGAAAATATTAAACGACTACAACCATTAATTGAACCCATTAAGGATATAACTACACATCAAAAAGAAATACTTCAAAGTCAATCGGCAATACCAGCTATAACTATGAGTAGAACTCCTTTAGCTATTGAAGATGTACCAGCATCACCTAGTACTCCTGGGTATAATTTAGGAAAAATATCAGAAAAATATTTGAAAGGAATATTTTCTCACAACAAATATGATAAAGCATTCGGTATTAAAGCGACTGAAGGAAGTACAGATTTTAAATTGGGTGATAAAATAGTTAAAATTGATGGTAATAATTTAATTATTGATGGTCATCAATATATAGGTACAGAAGGTTTATGGAAACTTTTAACCTTGAAAAAACCTGGAGAAGTTTCCAATAATGACTATAAAATTATAAGAAATAATACTTCAAACTAAAGCGTTTTTAAAGGATGATGGAACTAGTGTTAAAGCGAATAGGGGTGATAAATATGATTTGTTTATTAAACCAATATATAATGAATATAAATTGTTAGAAGACCTAAAGAAAACAACATCAGAATTACGTCAGATAGCAAGAACACCAAGAAGAACCAGTGTAGGAGATATTCCTAATATTTCAGGTACGGGATTTAAATTTTTACCTTCAGATCCTGATGAGCTTGTTAATAGACATAGAATATTATTTTCAGAAATTAAATCGGGTAATACTAACGTTTTTAATGAATTACAAGCTATAAATGATGAACTGTTAAGATTAAGAATATTCGATAAAGATTTAATAGAATCTTTAAACACTTTTTTTCTCTATAATAAATGAGCATAGTTTTATCTAGTAATACATCCGATTTCAAATATAATTTTTATCCATCTATAAAATTAGATAATTATAAAACACATGAAATAGCCTTATTAAATATAGATATGTATCATTCAGTACCAAATATCGATGAATCAAATAATAAATTCGTATATGAATATGATGGTAAAATATTTGAAATAATATTTCCAACAGGTGCTTATGAGATTCAAACGATTAATGATTACATTCAAAAACAACTTGATAAAAATAAGCATTCAGAAGCATTTAACATTAAAGCGAATAATATCACTATGAAATGTATTATTCGTATAGAGAAATCTAATCTTAAAATAAACTTTAATCATAATCAGTCATTGAATAAACTTTTAGGATTTAAATGGGGTATCATTGAGGGAATTGGTGAACATGAAGGCGAAAACATTGTTGATATTTTATCAGTAAATTCTATTTTAGTTAATTGCGATATTATAGAAGGTTCATATCTTAATGGAGTGCAAGAACCAGTTTTGTATAGTTTCTTTCCCGATGTTCCTCCTGGTTATAAAATGAATGAAAAACCTAATACAGTAGTATATCTGCCGGTTACAATTCCAACTATTAATTCAATTCATATTTGGCTTACTGATCAAAATCTTAAACCATTGAATCTTCGAGGAGAGACAATTACTATTCGATTGCATTTAAAATCAACATAAACTTTTTTTTCTTTATAATAAATGGAATATAATTTAAATTGGAAAGAATCTTTAGAAAGGGATGATTCAATTAAAAGATTCGAATATCGTGATTATGAACCTTTTACAGGAACTAATTTAAATAAATCTACTGATATAAGAATATCAATTCAAAATCAGGATGAATTTTTACTACCTTCTAGAAGTTATATTTATATCGAAGGTTCTTTAACAAAGGAAGACGGATCAACGTTCGAGAAAGATGAACCAGGAACTGGAACTGGAGCAGGAAAAGGATTATACATAAATTTAATTAATAATGGAATTATGTATTTATTTTCAAGAGTTGATTACCAACTTGGAAATGAAAACATTGAAGGATATTCAAATCCTGGGCAAACGTCAACTATGAAAGGATTTTTAACATACCCTATCAATTATTCAGAGGGCATGAATTTTATGTGGTTCCCTGATAAATGTGATAAAATATGTCCAAAAATTGATAATTCTGGATATATGGAGAGACATAATTACTTATTTAAAAACGCATTAGGAAATTTTAGCGTTGCTATTCCTTTAAATCATATATTCGGATTTTGCGAAAATTATGACAAAGTAATTTATGGAATAAAACATCAATTAACTTTGAGAAGAAAAGAACATGATAACGATGCTATATTAAAATCGCCTGAAAAAGACAGTGAAGGTATTTATAAAGTTCCAGATGGTAAAATTATTTTATCAAAAATAGTTTGGAGAATTCCACATGTAACCCTTACAGATAAATATATGATTAAGTTAAGTAATGATATCCAGAACAAAATAGTTTTGAATGTTAATTTCTTAAACAGACAGTGTGAATCTGTAGAAGTAAATCAAGGACAAAAACAATTCGATTGGAGATTAAATGTAACAGCTGGATCAGAAAAACCTAGATTTATAATCTTTTTTTCAAGAAAATAAAGATGATAATCAAGTTATGAATCCGGCTATATTTGATCATTGTAATTTAACTAACGCTTGTGTTCGATTAAATAGCGAAAGATATCCAGAAATGGATCTTCAACTTGATTTTAATGAAAATCATTATACAACTGCTTATAAAATGTTATCGGATTATTTTAATCATATACTTTATAAAGAAAAAAATTGTTCTATTACTTTATTAGAATACCGGAATTTGTATCCATTGCTAGTATTTGATGTAAGTAAACAATCTGAAAAATTAAAAAATTCAGTTACAGATATTAAAATAACAGCGGCTTTTCAAAAGAATATATCAAAACCTACAAAGGCTTATGCATTAGTATTATCAGAAAGAATTTTAAAATTAGAATCCGATGGAAATAAAATGAATATCGTTTATTAGTTTTTTTTCTCTTAAATAAATGAGATATTATTGTATTCACTGTAGAAAGATAACAAACACTGAAAATGTTCAAAAGGTTACAACTTCTAAAAGTAGCATGCTTAGAGGCATATGCTCAGAATGCGGAAGAATAAAAACTCAATTTACCTCTAATAATCAAAAAAAACTAAAATAGAATACAAAGGGGGGCGTTTTCCCCCCTTTGAAAAAAATATAAAAAATTTAAAAATTAAAAAAAGGAAAAAAATTATATATAAAATTTATATATAATAACTTTTTTTCTCTTTAAATAAATGACGTACATGGATATGAAAGTATATCTTACACCTAATCAGGTAAAGAAGTTAAAGAATGCAATAAATAAAAAATCTTCTATATCATTAAGAATAAATCCAAAGCAAAAAGGTAATATATCTCTTCTCTTAACTCAAACTCAAAAAGATAAATTTTTAAAAGAATATACCATTTAATTTAAAATTAAGTATATCACAAGTAACAGCTTTAGCAAAACATGGAGGATTTTTAATAACACTTCCAACATTATTAGCGGCTGCAAGTGCGATCGGTTCTCTTGCTGGTGGAGCTAGTGCCATTGCAAAGACTGTTAATGAAAAGAAAGCAATAGATAAACAATTAGAAGAAACTAGAAGGCATAATATTCAAATGGAAAAAGGGAAAGGTCTTTTTTTAAAACCAGCCCCTCGTCAACGAAAAACTGGCGAGGGTCTGTTTTTAAAACCATACAAAAGATGAATATTCCGATGAAAGCATTGAGTCAATATGATCTTATGAGATATGTTAATGAACTTAAAATTCCAAACTTTAAAGGAATTTATATGAGAGATGCTCTTCCAAAAAAATCTAATAAAAAGGAATGTGGGATCTTAAATTTAGATTCAATTAAAGGTTCAGGAACTCATTGGACGTGTTGGTTTAAGAAATGTAATAATTTATGCTATTATTTCGATTCATTCGGTGTTGAACCTCCAAAAGAATTTGAAAATTATGTTCAATGCGATATTGTCTATTCAACATATCAAATACAGAAATTTAACGATGTGATTTGTGGTCATTTATGTCTAACAGTTCTTTATGCATTAACTGTATTGAAAATAAATTTCCATTCTATTCTTTTTTTTCTCTATAATAAATGAGTGTTAACATCTTTGGAAGCGGACCAGAAAGCGTACAAGGTCCTCGAGGATTTCGAGGTCCGCCAGGACCACCAGGACCACAAGGATTGTTTGGAATTGGATTTAAATATTTAGATGAAGAAGGTAATTTTGATATTGAAGATAAAAGGCTAGCAAATGTAGCTTTTCCTCAAGAGAAAAACGATGTTACTACAAAAATTTATACTGATAATTTAGTAAAGGAAATAAGAAGTAAGGTTGATGAAACGTTAAGACGAACAGAAAATATGGATAAATCAATAACTGAATTACAATCTGAAGATGATCATATTAAAAAATTTGTTGAAGAAATGAAATCTCAACTCTTCGATATACATAACAACGTTTTGACTAAAGAAGGTTTTGAGAGCGCTTTAGCAACGATTAATAAACAGATTTCAACGTTAGATAAAAATAGGAATAATAATTTACAAATATGTGCTTATGAAACAATCATTTTTCAAACTAATTCGAAACTAGAAGCTGGGAAGTTTCCCTTCGTTTTAGGGATGAAAGGAGCGGCATCTAAGAAAACTGGTTATGTCATGCCTTATGATGGATTTATCGATACAATCATATTAACCTCGCAAGATATAGATCAGCACATATCCGTAAAACTACTAATTAATGGAAATGAGTATCCTTTACCTTTAGATAAATATGGTGATGAATTTTTCAATAAAATCAGAATTAATGATCTTCGTATTCATGAAGGAGATATTATTCAGATTCAAGCAAATGTTGACACTAATAATATAAAAATGCATGTTGTTCAAGTTTTCGTAGGATATGACTTAGTTAATAAAAATATTATGTTAAGAGATGAACCTATTGAGGATGAAGAAGTTGAATTTAATGAAAGTGAAATAAAGATGATAAAAATATAAAAAAAAAAAAAAAAAAAAAAAAAAAAAAAAAAAAAAAAAAAAAAAAAAAAAAAAAAAAAAAAAAAAAAATTAATGATGGTGATATGGGAAAAATTAAGCATAACGAAAAAGAAAAAAAATGAGAATGAACTTGTTCTCAAAGAAATCATAACAATATTGAAGAAAATATAGATATCAAAAAATATATAATTAACGATAACTTTGATGGCTTTGGTGATATTGATAACTTTGATGGTTTTGGTGATATTGATAACTTTGATGGCTTTGGTGATATTGATAACTTTGATGGCTTTGGTGAATTTGATAACTTTGATGTTGAAAATTGGATGAACCCATAGAGATAATACTTTTAAAAAAACTTTTTTTTCTCTATAATAAATAGATGGAAAACAAATCAAAATATTAAAAATTTTGAACTATTCAACTGATTAGTTCAGACTACAAAATTATCTAATTTAATGAAAGAAGTGACTTACAAAGTTATTGAAATAGAAAAATAAATACAAAATATGGTCCCGCAATATTTGCAATTCTACGTATAGGAGAGGATGAAGTAACAATGTGTTCCTTCCAAGAAGATATGTTAATCTCTTGAATGATAAGGAAATTAAATTTTAAATGAAAGCGATCTTAAAATGCAATATATTGGTGGAGATTATCATCAAATTAATTTTCATAAACTTTTTTTTTCTCTATAATAAATGAACGCTTTACAAAATCA
>SEYY01017224.1:5000-7500 GCA_009176605.1 Armadillidium nasatum
AGACTTTGGAGTAAAGGTAATTTACCCTTCATGCCCTTTGATATTCCAATAATTTGGAGGAAACCCAACAACCACAGCGATGAATGTTATTTCTGTTTGAAAAATGTACGTGGATATAATGTAAAGAACATGAAAACTATATTATATCCCAACCTACTCTCTGCAGTAGGTAGTAGCTCTTCAACATTCAGCCAAAATGGGCTGAATGATTTAGTGAGCGATTTGTATTTGTCAAAAGACAAACCTGATCTTCTTGGCTAGCGGTTGAAAAGGAAACATATGTTATCACCAGGAACAACATTTGCATGGCATAGACATCACGAAAGGGAATTAATTGCATATTTTGTGGAAGATGACCTAGTGTACTGCAATAACGTTCATAGCCTGATGACATATTTCGAAATAAATAATCATCAGCCCTCAGAATGAAGACTGTTTATGGATTCGACCAAACAAATCTTAAATGGTGTTTTATATATATATATATATATATATATATATATATATATATATATATATATATATATATATATATATATATATATATATATATATATATATATATTATAAATAAAGTTTAAACTTTAAATGGTATAAGAACTTCGAGAATTGCTTTGATATAAAGCAATTACTCTCAAATTCTGCTATTAATAACATAAATAATTATTTAAAAATTATTAAAAGGTGAAATAAAATTTGGCGAGTCATGTGAATATAATGAGGAAAGTAGGAAAGTGCTTATAAAAGTTTCAGTCAAGCAGCAAAAGAAAAACTGTTGCCCCATGCAACAGTCCACTTAATTAAAGAGGGACTTTTGAGGAGAAAGTAAAAAGGAGAACTATTCGCATAGCTTTAAAGCAAATCAAGTAATAAAAAGAAATACTTTTCTTAAATAAAGATTATCAAAAGTTATATTATCAAAATAGGTTGGAAGGTTAAGAAGAAAGAAAAGCATAAAAATCGAAATTATTCGAACTTTGTTAATGAAACAAGAAGTAAATAATAAATAATGAGAATAGGTGTTGAAAATTTAATGGTCGTATTAAAGTTAAATTCAAATTTTTCCTACCAAATAATATTCATTTGGGTACAATAATAATAATAATAATAATAATAATAATAATAATAATAATAATAATAATAATAAATAATAATAATAATAATAATAATAATAATAATAATAATAATAATAATAATAATATAATAATAATAATAATAATAATAATAATAATAATAATAATAATAATAATAATAATAATAATAATAATAATCATCATCATCATCATCATAATAATGTGACAATAATACCATCAGTAATAATAAAAATACAAAAGTGAGACGCATTCTCAGTAATTCAAACTGTATTAAAAGTTAATACAGGCTAAAAAACTCAAATGGTTTTAAAGTATTAATTAATTTTGTGTTATAATCCAATTAAAATATAATAAGTATTTTTATTTGAAAAGTATTAGAGAAATTGCAGTTCTTTGCCTTGTAATGGAGAATTTATTATTTTTTATCACTTCTGGTGTGATAAAAAAAACGAGTTCTCCTTTCAAATCAATGGCCAACATGACTCTATACAAGGTGTTTGAAAGTGTGCAAATCAAAGGAAGTGGAGAAAAATAAAAGTAAGAATAGTTTAGTGGTTGAGTACATGTACATTGTGAGAATGAGCATAGCGGTTACTTCTGTAGTCTAATGGGTGGATAGAAAAAAGGACGAGATTATGTTGAAAAACGAAGTGCACTATCTCTCTTCAAAGGAGAAAGTATGCGACCAAGGATAGTGTTCATTGTAAAAGCGTTAGAATAAAAAGAATTTATCAGCAGTTCGACGGAAAGAATGATAATGAAGAAATTCAGGGCAGAGTTGATAATTCAAAAACCCTAGACTTCACCCTTCTAAGGAGTGCCATATGAGTGGAACGATCCCAGATTTGCGACACACAATCCATTGAGAGATGAACGATTCACCAGTATACAGAGAAGTAACTAGGGCGGAATGAAGTTGTGAAAACTCATCAAAACGCCCAGTCTCTTAAAGACTTGTTTTGTAAGAGAAATAATATGATTCATATAAAAAAGATAATTGAAAAAGGAAATTACAAAGAATAATAAGAACAACAGAAGTTTTGAGTTTTGTGTTCTCAAAATATGTATTACATTATGTTGTGAATATAGATATGGGAATTGAGTTTTTTAGGAACTGAAAACAACCGTTGATCTATAATCTTCTGAACTTAGGGATTATGGAAAGTCTTGTGCATTGGCGTTAGACATGTTCGAAGTTTTTCACTGAATAATTCAAGCATCACAGCTTTTCAAGCTCTCTTTATTTAGGTTTCACCCTTCTCTTTTTTAACCCATGTTAGTATTCTCCCTAATTGCTCTATGTTAGTTGTTGCTGATGTAGGAACTACTTACATCATGTCCTACTATTCCCTTCCTAAATTTCATCAACTACCTCCACAGACACACTACAAACGAACTCTATTCAT
>SEYY01017224.1:12500-17621 GCA_009176605.1 Armadillidium nasatum
CCTGACCATTTTTTTGTCGGTTCACAGAAAAAATTAATGCTAGCGGCAAAATTAATTTAAGAAACTGAAAAGATACGAAAAGGCAAGGAAAGAGAAAACAGAGAAAGAGATGTTTATGGATGATTCAGGTATGATTTACCAAAAAAAAAAATCAACGGAAAATACCACATAAAGAACAATGCAAAAGGTTCTGGACAAACATATAAGAATAATATACAACATAAAGAACAAGCAAAATGGATCGAAGAAATAAGAAATCAACCAATGAATGTAAATATCATTGAAATGAATCACTCAAAAGTAGTGAATGAAATAAGAAACATCATAAAAAGAATAAACAATTTGAAAGCAAAGTATTAACAAAGTATACAATATATGAATAAAAAAGATAAACACACTTACGGGTTCATAACAGAATGCTACAATAGAATAATAGAAGAAAAACCGGGATGATTACTACCAGAGAAAAAACTCTTCTTCTAAAATTAGACAAAGCAAAAGATCTTAGCAAATACAGACCAATCACGTGCCTCATCACAATGTATAGAATATTGATAGACATTATAGCTTCAATAGTACAAAATCATATAATAAATGATGACATCTTGAATTCTGAGCAAAAAGGATGCACAAAAAATTCCTACGGAACCAAAGAACAACGGCTAATTAATAAATAAATAAAGTTATAATAAAAAACAACAGAAAGGCTCAAAAGAACCTGTGAATGACTTGGTTAAATTACAGGAAAGCGTATGAAAGTGTATCTCGATCTTGAATTAAAGAAATTATAAAAATCTATAAAATTAATGGAAGAATAATTAATTTCCCTGAAATTCAATTTCGAAATGAGATGAAATTATGATTAGAAGGGAAATCTTTCAGGGTTACATTTTGTCCTATGTCCTGTTTGAGCTAACACTGAATCCTCAAAGCAATATGATAAACAATTTAAGTAATGGATATAAACTCAAACCAAGGAATGAAAAAATTAAGCATATCTCAAACCTTTTTTGTATGTACGATCTAAAGCTATATTCTCTAGGCAAAACTGAGAGAGAAAAACAAATTGAAGTAGTGAAGAATTTTTCAGATGAAATCAGAATGGAATTTAGGCTTGGCAAATGTGTATTTGTGCTCTTAAGAAAATGAATAGAATTACTAAAAATATAGTTAATGATGCTGTGATTTTCTAAAAATTGAATTCAAAATGTACCTGCCTAGAAATGAAGAGGGGTTGGCACCACCACTTATAAATGAAATTTACAAGAACGCAATAATGGATTAAGGGAATATGTAAAATTTCACATGTTATTTTTGTTCCTTATAATTGAAAGGGTATTACAATCCGAAAGGGAAACTAAAATAAATTATCAAAAATATATAAAAGGAAAAGGTAGAAAATATATTAATTCGGTAAAAGAGCACGAGGAGAGAAATGCAACAACAACATCCATAATAAAGAAAGCGAATACCTTAATGAATATATTATAAAAACAGATGAAGAAATGCACACAGAAGATAAAGAATTAAGGTAATAAGATTAAAAAATAAAGGATTGTTGTTGTGCATTTTTCTCCCTTCGTACCTTTTACCGAATTTATATAGTTTTTCATTTTATTTATATATTTTGATATTTTATTTATGTTTCCTCGATTTTGTAATACCCTTTCAATTATAAGGACCAAAAATAACATGTGAAATTTTACATATTCCTTTAATCCATTATTGCGTTCTTGTAAATTTCATTTATAAGTGGTGGTGCCAACCACTCTTCATTTCTAGGCAGGTACATTTTGAATTCAATTTTTAGAAAATCACAGCATCATTAATTATATTTTTAGTACTTCTATTCATTTTCTTAAGAGCACAAATACACATTTGCCAAGCCTAAATTCCATTCTGATTTCATCTGAAAAATTCTTCACTACTTCAATTTGTCTTTCTCCTTCAGTTTTGCCTAGAGAATAATAGGCTTTAGATTCGTACATCAAAAAGGTTTGAGGATATGCTTAATTTTTTTCCATTTCCTTGGTTTTGAGTTAATCCCATTAACTTAATTTATCATTATTGCTTTGAGGATTCGTTTAGCTCAACAGGACATGGACAAATGTACCCTGAAAGATTTCCTTCTATCATAATTTCATTCATTTCGGAAAATTGATTGAATTTCAGGGAAATTTAATTATTCTGTCCATGAATTTTTATAGATTTTATAATTCTTTAATTCAGATCGAGTACACTTTTCATCGCTTTCCTGTAATTTAACAAATTTGTATTTTCATTTTTTTTTCAAAAAAAAAAATTTTTTTTTTTTTTTTTTTTTTTTTTTTTTTTTTTTTTTTTTTTTTTTTTTCTTTAATGATTTATAACTTTATTTATTTATTAATTAGCCGTTGTTCTTTGGTTCCGTAGGAATTTTTTGTGCATCCTTTTTGCTCAGAATTCAAGATGTCATCATTTATTATATGATTTTGTACTATTGAAGCTATAATGTCTATCAATATTCTATACATTGTGATGAGGCACGTGATTGGTCTGTATTTGCTAAGATCTTTTGCTTTGTCTAATTTTAGAAGAAGAGTTTTTTCTCTGGTAGTAATCATCCCGGTTTTTCTTCTATTATTCTATTGTAGCATTCTGTTATGAACCCGTAAGTGTGTTTATCTTTTTTATTCATATATTTATACTTTGTTTACTTTGTGACTTTCAATTGTTTATTCTTTTTATGATGTTTCTTATTTCATTCACTACTTTTGGTGTTCAT
Organism: Armadillidium nasatum; assembly: GCA_009176605.1. Classification (NCBI taxonomy): domain Eukaryota; kingdom Metazoa; phylum Arthropoda; class Malacostraca; order Isopoda; family Armadillidiidae; genus Armadillidium; species Armadillidium nasatum. The sequence continues at coordinate 15,265 of SEYY01017224.1, forward strand.
TTCATATATTTACATTCAATTGGTTATTTCTTATTTCTTCGATCATTTTGCTTGTTCTTATGTTGTATATTTTCTTATATGTTTGTCCAGAACTTTTGCATTGTTTCTTTAGTAGCGTATTTTCCTGTTGATTTTTATTTTTATTGGTGAAATCATACCTGAATCATCCATTAACATCTCTTTCTCTGTTTCTCTTTCCTTGCCCTTTTGTATCTTCATCTAATTATTTGCGTAGCATTATTTTTTCTGTAAACCGACAAAAAAATGGTCAGGAGCATACTTGAGAATGTAACATCGCGAGAAATTCCAGAAATCCCGATATTCGCTTTGGGAAGGAGACGTCGATTTGTTTTGCCCCGAAATCATCCTACTTGAAATACTTACCTCTAAAGCTTTCCTTCCTTTTTACATTTTCAGCTGCTTTTTTCTTAACATTAAATTTCTTCTTTGTTGATAGAGTTGCTTTTTCTTTACGCTTTCCTTTTGCTTTTCTTTCTTTATCAAAGTCTTCCTTTCAATATCTTTGTTTGTTATGGAATCTGAATTCCATAAAATAATTAGTATTTAGGTTTCCTTTTATATGATATACTCTCACATTTCATTTTTTAAGATATATTTTTACATTTTCTTTCCTTCCGCTTCGAACAAGATATATTCTCCAAAGTAGTAACACTAAATAAGTCATATGTTTTTTTAGGTAGCTCCATCCATTATCGTTTTCTTGATTATCGACCTTGTGAGAAGACTCTTCTTTTCTGTTTGTGGAAATACATTACATGACTTCTTTTACGATTTATTTAATTTGTGATTAAGTTATTCAGATTTTCTTCATCCTGACATTGGTTGCTATTCTATGAATTCTGTTCTCCGATGTGTTTTCAATCTTTCCACTATTCATTATTCCTCTTTTCAGAAGCATTTCATTCATACTAATCTACGTTCCCTTTCATGGGAATTACTTGGGCCAAGCATACGTAGAACAACAGTAAATTTTCATATTCTTCTCCATAGACCGTTTCGCTATTTCTCCCACTCTTGTGTTATAAGTGCAATTTCTGTGTTCATTATGTTTTCGAGGTACTCAGGAGTTAACCTTAGGTCATCCAAAGAACACTCCTTGTGGAGGGCGAGTCTCAATGTTAAGGACTCTTAATTGACTCTTTTCCACCTCATTAGAGTGAAGAACCACCACCATCATACTGAGTATGAATTTCTTTATTTTTCTTCCTATGAAATATAAATTATCTTGTAAACTTCAATGCAAATTCATGAGGGCATTTGAACTTTGTTCCTAGTGGGTGACATTCCATGAGCAAAAACTATATTTAAATAATTTTAATAATTTTAATATATTTATTTAATTCTCATTTTTGTTCTCCGAATTAGTTTACAATATATATATATCATATATATATATATTTATATATATATAATATTATAATATATTATATTATATATTATATAATATTATAATATATATATATACTGTTAACAGTGATTAGAGCCACCTTTTGTCTTCAGGAGGAAGTTTATAACTGCCAAAATTATCATAACAAACTTAAACATTTTTAGAAATTTCCTGCCAACAAGTTTCTGGTGAGAACTATTTTAACTCATTCTCATGGCTAACAATAGAATGAACAAAATAATAATGATTAAAAGAACAAAGTAACAGAAAAAATGAAAAAATACTATATAAATTAAATTGTATATAAAATTTAAAATAAAAAGAAAAGTTCTATCATTTGTCGAAATCTCACTTCAAAATTATATTATCAGAATGCATTTTTTCATAAAACACAAATTACTTAGGAATTTATATAAAGATTCCTGGAAATTGTGTTAGTGTGAGCACTTCTTAAATTTGTATGAATCAATTCAAAATGATAGTCATAGCTGAAGGTGTTTTCACAAAGAGAGTTTTCATTCAGTATTGGAGTGTTCTGCCAAATATGAGTATTGGGTTATATACTAAACTAACTAAAGTTTGTCTTCCAAAGTCTAAAATATTGAAATTTGAATCCTGCATAAGGTGATTTTTCTAAAGAGAATGAAAAACTAATGGTTGAATATGGAAGATGATAAATTAAAGCTTTTCAAACTTTTAAAGGAGATACCTTTTTGTTCATCAATTGAAATAGAAAGACTGCAAGTAGTCTCTCCTATGTAGATGGTATCATAGCAGCAGCAATTGTATTTATATATTACTGAAGAGCATAAAAGTAAAGGAAGTTTAAACTTAACTTAGAAAAACTTTCCAATTTCAATTTCATTTAGGTTAGAAACTTTAAAATATTTTAGGTATATTCATCCAAAATATATTTTTTTAACCCTTAAAAAAAAAAAAAAAAAAAAAA
>SEYY01017225.1:2500-12307 GCA_009176605.1 Armadillidium nasatum
ATATATATATATATATATATATAATATATATATATATTATATATATATTATTATTATATATATTATATATATATATATTATATATATATATATATATATATATATATATATATATATATATATATATATATATATATTTATATATATATATATATATATTAATATATATATATATAATATATATATATATTATATATATTCCATAGGAGGTGCTTGGAACCCATACTGGAGCTACTATGGCATTTTGCTGAGTGCTTTTGAGTTACAGGAGCAACCAACAAATGTCAAGAAATGTCAACAAATCAACAACAATTGTTGAGACGAAATAACAATATGAGACATAGAAAAACTTTCCCTACTCCAGGAATCGAACCATTGACAACAATATCACCAATAAACAATGTTCAGAAGCCCTTATCACCGAACTACGCCCCCTTCCCAAAAATCAAGGTATAGTAGAACGGTTTTAAATGTTTGTGTGCCATGTATTTTCTAAAATATATTAAAAATTAAAAATTTATATTTATCATTGCTATAATAATAAAAAAAATTGGCTTGCATATCGATTGTATAGATATGAAAAAAAATACGATGTTGGTCAAACAGTCGAAACAATTTTTTTAACGTATGGTCAAATCCTCGACAGTTCAAACTGAAAAGAAAAGTGATCGACAAATTTTTTTCAAAAGTGTCGACCTTTTTACCTGTCGACTATTTTCCCTTTCGACGTTTTGGGTATGGCTTTGAGTCAGGCTTTGAATATCTTTTAGTTAATAGTTGGACTTTGATATCGGAGTAGTAGTCAGAGTTAGTGAGAGTCAGTCTTAGTAGGAGTCAGAAGAGTCAGTCGAAGTCAGTTGAATTCAGTCTCAGTCAGTCGGAACAAGTCAGAGTGATTCAGAGTCGGAGTGAGTCAGTCACTCAGAGTCGAAGTAAGTCAGAGTCATTCAGAGTCTGAGTGAGTCAGAGTTACTTAAAGTCGAAGTGAGTCTGAGTCACTCAGAGTCGAAATGAGTCACGGTCACTCTAGAGTCGAAGTGAGTCAGAGTCACTCAGAGTCGAAGTGAGTCTGAGTCACTCAGAGTCGGATTGAGTCAGAGTCACTCAGAGTCGAAATGAGTCACGGTCACTCAAGAGTCGAAGTGAGTCAGTCACTCAGAGTCGGATTGAGTCAGAGTCACTCAGAGTCAAGTGAGTCTGAGTCACTCAGAGTCGGATTGAGTCTGAGTCACTCAGAGTCGGATTGAGTCAAAGTCAGTCATAGTCAGAGTCATTCAGAGTCTGTCGCAGTCCGTCAGAGTCGGCGTCAGAATTTGGATCCTTAAATTTATTTTGGACACCTTTTACCTGGGTGGGTTTCTGGAACTCTTATTGTCTTCATTTCAAAATAAAGAAAATAAAGAAAACTTTTATTTTAAATAAATAAATAAACTTGATTCTTTTTATATCGAAATATGATTTTAAATAAAATAATAATAATTTCCCTGGAGGTCTTTTTAGCCCAACAAATTTTAATATCATTTTTAGCGTTCATTTTTCTTATAGTTTTTTATATTTCAGCAACTTATTTTTTAATAAACTTTTCATAATAAATTTTAATTATATTTAAATTATATTCATAATAGACTGTAATTATATTTATATTATATTAATTTAGCTTTTCATAATAGATTTTAATTATATTTAAATTATATTTATTTAACTTTTCATATTAGATTTTAATTATATTTAAATTATATTCATAATAGATTTAAATTATATTTAAATTTTGTTTATTATGTTTATTTATTTATATTATATTTATAAAAATTTTTTGTTAATTTTTAATTCTTGTTCTCTATTTCGTTCAATGTGTTGGTGTTGCGCCTTGAGGTTCCTTTATTTTAATTATAATTTCTCTTAAAGGTTCACATTCAAAAGTGCTTCTGGTTCGTGTTCCAAAGACATTAGAGTTCTAATCCATTGGTTTGATTTTTCCTCTTCTTAGGATTTCGCTTCTTTGAATTTTGGTTTGATATTTCCTCTTCTTGGTATTTCTTTCCTTTGATTTTTGGTGTTGATTTTTCACTTCTTGGTATTTCGCTTCTTTGATTTTTGGTTTTATTTTTCCTCTTCGTATTTTTTTCCTTTGATTTTTTGTTTTATTTTTCTTCTTCTTGGTATTTTTTTCCTATGATTTTTGGTTTTGATTTTTCACTTCTTAATTTAACTTTATTGTTCTTGAAGTAATTAGATGCTTGAAGTTCTTTTTCTTCGATTTTTTAATTTAAACATAGAACCAACTTTAATTGTTCTGTTTCCTGAATATTTTATTGCTGTTCTTTGGTTCATGAAGTTAATGGACCCTTCCTTGTTTCAGACTTTCTCCTTATTATGTATTTGGTTCTCTTATCAAATTCCTTGAAATGCAGAATCTTTTTTTTTTATCTTTTATAAGATTATAGGACCTATGTTCCAGATTTTCCTATAGTCGTCATGTTCTTGGTTCACATTTGAAATTCCTTTAATTCCTGAGACTTTATTATTGTTCGTGAGATAATTGGACCATTGTTCCTCACTTTCTCCTTATTATGTTCTTGGTTCTCATTTCAAACTCTTTGAGTTTTAAATAAGTATGAAATTAATTTCAGTTCCTTATTTCTTCATTTTATTTTTCAAATTCAAATATTCAATTTTCTTTTCTCCAAAATCTTTAATGGTGGATTTTGGGTTCTAACTTTTCATTACATTTACACTTTCATTTTTTTTAATTAATTCATAAATAAATATAAAAATATTTTTAATTAAGCAAATTTTTTTTTTTACATTTGTCTCTCTCTCTCTCTCACAAACACACCCAAACATATATATACATAATTACACACACATACACACAACATACACACACACACCATATATATATATATATATATATATATATATATATATATATATATATATATATATATATATATATATATATATATATATATATATATATAATATAATAATATAATAATAATAATAATAATAATAATAATAATAATATATAATAATAATAATAATAATAATAATAAAATTATAAAAATAAAATAATAATAAAAATAATATCATAATATATATATATTATATATATATATATATATATATATATATATATATATATATATATATATATATATATATATATATATATATATATATATATATATATATATATATATATATATATATAATATATATATATATATATATATATATATATATATATATATATATATGTGTGTGTGTGTGTGTGTGTGTGAAGAGTTAGTGAGGTCATATATCAGGGGTTTAATTTATAAGGTTTTAAGTTTTCTAAAAGTTTTCTTTTAATTAGATTTTAAAGAAGGACACTTTTTCTTCATCAACAACTTTATATATATATATATATATATATATATATATATATATAATATATATATTATATATATATATATATATATATATATATATATATATATATATATATATATATATATATTATTTATTATCAATTTTTTTATTTTATTTTTTATTTTATTTTATTATTATTTTTTTTTATTATTATATTTTATTATTATTATTTTATTATTATTATTATTATTATTATTATTATATTATTATATAGTAGTATTATATTATATATTTGTCATAGTAATTTTTGAATTATTTTAATTATTATTTTTATTATAATTATTATTATTATTATTATATTATTATTATTATTATTATTATTATTACTATTATGTAATGTAATTAAATAAAAAGAAAAAGAGGATTGTTTCAGAGGTTTTAAGATTAATTGCCAAAGAGAATTGCTCTTTCGGTGTTTTGGGCAGACGTCACCGAAACCGTCACTGTCACCGTCGTCGTCGCCGTCAGACCGAAAGAAAGAAAAGTAAAACAAATTGTTCGCTCTAAGGAAAATGAGATCTTTTTTATCCTTTGTCTTTATATAGTATAAATTCATGTTGAGTTTATGGTTTATTCTTGGTTAAAAATGAGTTTATGGTTGGTTCTTGGTTAAAATTGAGTTTATGGATGGTTCTTGGCTAAAATTGAGTTTATGGTTGATTCTTGGTTAAAAATAAGTTTATGGTTGGTTCTTGGTTAAAAATAAGTTTATGGTTGATTCTTGGTAAAAAATTGAGTTTATGGTTGGTTCTTGGTTAAAATTGAGTTTATGGATGGTTCTTGGCTAAAATTGAGTTTATGGTTGATTCTTGGTAAAAAAAATGAGTTTATGGTAGATTCTTGATTAAAAGTGAGTTAGAGAAGCGAATATTTTTCTTCATGTCAATTAGACAACAAAACAGTTTGCCCCTTTTATTAATTTGGCTACATATCGTTATCAATTTAAAAATTATATTTTCAATTTAAAAATTGGGGATCCTTCCCTCGTAGAAAAATGTTACTCTGCCATGCATTTACTTTTTTTATATCGTATAATTGATAAGTACTAATTTTTTTGCTTATTTACTGATGTGTTGGGGTAGTTTATTATAATATGAAAAGTTTTTGCAGTTTTCTGTCATCCCAAATATTTCCTTTTAACCTCCCCCCCCCACCACCCCTCTCCTCTTTTCAATGTATTTGTGTGTCTCGTTAAAACTGCTCCTGCTCCAAATGAGTTCTCATTCAAGACCTCCACATTTTTAGCACTTTATAAAATTGCATTTCACCCATTACAAAAATTTGGAGTAAACTCTCCGTTAAAGAGTAGTTCGCACTATAAAACAATTCGGAAATAATATCTCCAAAATGTTTGTAACAAAAAAAAAAAAATAGGTTTTATTTTTCTGAAGGTTTCGTATCAAAAAAATTAAAAACGTAAATAATGTTACCCTCTAATTAAATATGACAAATTTTATATACTTTACTTTATATAGAAGAAAAAATAGAAGAGGGAAGTAATACTCAAGTGATTTTTCTTCTTTACTAAAAAAAAAATTGTACAAAACAAACTTTATAAAAAATTTACTTTATACATTATGAAAGCAAAAAAAATATAAAAAATATTGGGAGTATTCTTCTACATCTACTTCTACTGCTGAAATTTCTTCCTTTTCTGTCATCCTTATTCTACCATATAAACTAGTTGAGCCAAGTCTGAAAAAGGATAATATAGACTAGTTTTTTGACTTGACTCAAAATAAAATTTGATTTTTAAATCTAATTTTTTTAAAATATAGTTCAAATGGTAAAATAAAAAATTTATTTAATAGGATCCCCTTTCTTTTAACTCAATATTATGTAAATAATATGAAAGGACAAATTCCTTTATGGTTTCAGCAAAAACTATAGGAATTTGTACATACCCTTTTGTTTGTGAGTAGGTGATCCACATTCCTACTGATGATCTTCTGGTTTTGGCTTTGGCCTCAGTTTCTTTTATATACAGCTGGAGGCTTTTTTCTCACAAATAAGAAAAAACAAATTATTAGAAAAAAAGTACAATGTACTTTTTATTTTCAATGGCCATTGTAGTTGTTGTCTTTTAATTACTATAAATGCCAAAAGTATGGCAGAGCTTAAACATAGTTCAAGCTCCAAAGAATGTATATTTGTGGTCTGCTAGTATTCAGGAAGAAGATTTTCTAGAACCCAAAAGCCACACCTTGTTTTTTTTTTTTGGGAGTGGTCAAAACAAAGACCAAGTAGCCAAAAAAGTTTTAGCTACAAATTATTTTTAAGTTTATTTTTTATTTTATTTCAAAATTAGATTTATAAAATCAAATTTTATTTTAAATGTAAATGTAATGTAAATACAATGGCCACATGAAAAATAAAAGGTAAAAAAAATTTAAACTTACTTAAATTTATAATTTTTTAATACAAAAAAAGAAAGAGAAAAAAAATTAATTTCTTTAATTCCTTCTCTTTTTGTATACTGGCGCGGAGAACCAAAAATTGAATTTTAATAAAAATTCAATTTTTGTCAAAATGAAAAATAAATTTACAATCAAATTTACTTTTACATTTTTATTTCAAACATACATTAATATTTTTATGGTATACATAAAGATAATAATATATGTTTGATGTTATGTATAGAGATATCTGCTTTACAATTAAATTATATTTGACCTTTTTCTAACAATTCTTTATGTAAATTTCTGCACATCAGTGCTGCTTTTCTAGGAACTTTATTATTATTATTATTATCATCATTATTATTGTTATTATTATTGTTATTATTGTTTGAAACTGCTTCTGACTGATGATTTATATCAACAGGCTCTGATGAACTTTTATGCAGCAAAATTACATCTGATGGATGTCTTTCAACTATCTCCCTATTAGATTTTCTAATAGTAACTGATACAGTTTCATCCAAAGTGAATTTTTTGTTACTTGAGTTACAGTTCCCATTTGAAAGAAATAAGGTTTACAAAATTTTTCTTTTATAGCTATGATATCTCCAATTTCAACATTTGTATGTTGTTTATTTTGATACCTGTCTTGCTTATTAGTAGCAAGATACTGTAAGTTTGCTAAAAACTCATTATGATAGAGATCATTTAAATTTGCTTTTACTTTTCTGTACTTTTGAAAAGCTTCAAACAAAACATCATGATCTCTTTCAGAGGACCAATCTGGATCTTCTGATTGACCTTCCTCATCATTATATAAACAATTTGAAATAACCACTGATGGGACTTCATATCCCTTGACCAATATCTCTGGAGTTATTGCAAAAGGGATACTTGGGTCCACATCAGGATCAATTAATAAAGACTTAAAAGCTATAGGCCTTTTATTTATTAACATATTGGTTTCCTTAACTAATAAAGAAAACTCATCAAATTTTAATATATTTTTACCTATGGCACTGTAAATTATAAATTTCACTTGTTTGACCAAAGATTCCACAAGACCTCCAAGAAAACTAGCTTTAGCTGGATATGGAGAGAATTCTAGTACTTTAATATTATGTAATGTTAAATAATTTTTAACATCATCATCATTTAAAAAGTTTTTTATTGAGTTTATAGAACTTATAAAAGTTGTTGCTTGGTCACAAACTATTACTTGTGGAAACCCATAGTCAAAAACATGAAATTGAAATGCAGAAATAAAAGACTTATTATCTAAATTACTACATACTATTAAATTTACGGCCCTAGTATATGTACATGTTATGATTAATATATATACTTTTTCTTGAATATCATTAATTTTTATATTAAAGGATCCCAGATGATCTATAAAAATTTCTCGAAAAGGTATTTGAGAAGGGTTTATTCTATAATCCTTGTAATGATTTTGGTTATTTTTTATAGTTCTTCCATACAGTAATTTACACTTAAAGCAATCCTGAATATTTTTCTTTACAACAGAATAAGCTGTAGGAATATAAAACTCTTTTCTTAATATAGACAGTAATTTATATATCCCAGCATGCTTCATTTTGAAGTGTAATTCTTTTATAATAATTTCTGTTAATTTATTATTTTTGTGAAGCAATACTGGATTCCTGTGTTCAAAATTAGAGTTCAAATTTGCAAATTTACTTTTGACTCTTATAATTTTATTTTTATCAAGAAACAGATTAAGTTGTGTAACTAATACAGTTTCTTTATTTTTTGTTGGATTTGCTAAAAACTGTAATGTGTCCTGAAAACTTTCTAGTTGAGCTTGTCTTATGATGACATTACAACTTTCTTCATATGTACAAATTGCATTTGAACCATAATTTGGAAATAAATTTGAGTTTTTCAAATTTACTTTTATTTTTAAATTATGAATAAACTTCCTTACCAAATGTGCTACTTTACATATTTTAGTAAAAGAAGAAAATCTATCTAATTTAAATAATGGAACATACTGACAAGTTTGAACATTGAATACATTAAAATTTTCAGTACTATTGTATAAAGGATTAGGGATAGTAACTCTTAAACTTTCATTGTTATTATCTATAATAGGGCCTGTCAGGTAATTGGTTTTATTTAAAACTTTGTAAGAAGTACATCGAGTTGTAAAATCGCTCGGATTCATAGAGCCGTTACAGTGTTGGAAGGTTATAGGATGCTTTTCACACGCAGTTTCAATAAAATTCAACACATTATTTATTACCGACCCTTTCTTTTCTATTTTGTCAAATTTTTGTACTTTATTTATTAACCAGTTTAAAGCCACCATTGAGTCAGTATAAATATGAATGTCCTTTATGTTTATAGGACAAAATGTATTTGTTAAATTTTCTTTCATTTCATTTACACATTCAACTCCAAATTTGACAGCAAATAGTTCTAACACAGGAATGGACCTTTTACTGTTCATATCTGAAATAATTTTATTTTTAGCACACAAAAAGTGCAATTTTTTGTCATTTACATTTTGTAAATATAATACAGTACCATAAATGGCTTTGCTGGCATCTGTATAAGCTATAATATTATAAGTGGCAGAATAATCACCTATAAATCTTTTTAGCTCTGGTTTTTTACTTTTGTTATACTGGGAACATATATTTTTATATTCTTTTAATATTTTACTATCTAATTTAGTGTCCCAGGAAATGTTTTTATTATTTTGCAAACTATGTAAAAATAGTTTGGCTCTATTTCTACCAGGTAGCCCAATATTCAAAGGGTCAAACAATCCATTTATAGAAGATAAAATTTTACGCAAAGTATTTGCTGTAGGATCTAATATATTATTGTTATTATATATGGTATCACTTTTTGTATCCCAAATCATTCCTAGTAGCTTTGTTGTATGATCTCCTACAGAGTCATTTTCATTTTTACTGTGTAATTCACCATCCTTTAATTTTTTAAAATCTGGTGAGTTACTATAAAATTTTTGTAAATTAAATTTGTAATTATTAAATATAGCATGTGATTTATGGTACGCTTGAAGAATGTCACATTCAGAATTGGAAGAATAACCTATATTGTCTACGTATGACAAGTTAAATAAACCTTTTCTTAGTTCATCCTCAAAAGCATCACAAGTGTCAACATGCAAAATTAATATAATATATAAAGCTAACATTAAAATGGTAGGGCTACATCTCATACCAAAAGGAATTCTCATTAATTTGTATGCTGTTACTCTAAAATCATTTTCTTTTATGTTATTAAACCAAAGAAAGTGCAATTTTTCACTATCTTCTGGTAATAGTTCAATCCTGATGATATGCTTTTTCAATATCAAATATAAGAAGGTATTTATTGAACCTAAGCAAAATGAAGCGCAATATCCAATTTATTATTTAAATTTGGGCCTGGCAAACAGACATTGTTATGAGACAGATTGTTCAACTTGTCCTTTTCACAAATATTTGATAGATAAACTATACGACATTTTGTCGTTTCAACATTTTCTCTGAAGACTGCATTATGAGCTATAAAAGATATATCATTTTTATTTTTTAATACATTTATATTTTCCACAGGTTGAATGATGCCATTCTCTAATTGTTCCTTTATTACATTATCATATGCCTCAAATTTTTGAGGCTGTTTACTATATTTTTTGTAAATAGATTTTAATACAGAATTTGCCAAATGAAAATTATTTGGCAAAAATTGTAATAGTTTTTTATTCCAGAGTAAAGGCATTATCAATCTACCTGTGTCATTTATATTTGTATTTTGAATAAGATATCTAATAAGCTCAATATCCAACTCAGAGAATTTTTTGGGATTTTCAAAATTATCGTAATTTAAAAGTGACTTCAAAGAATTTTCATCTAAAAAATCATTATCAATATTATTTTCAATATTTAAATTTATGTTTTTATTTTTATTATTATTATTATTTTGTGAAAAAGATGAGATTGAACAATCTGCTTCA
>SEYY01017226.1:0-10000 GCA_009176605.1 Armadillidium nasatum
GGCACTTTGATCGAGCTGACTGAGGGGCTTTGCGTTACATCTACGATAACTATCTCTGGAAGGACTGCTTTGCTTCTGAAAACTCTTCGGTTTCTGCTGATAAGGTAAAGGTTGTAATCATTGATGGGATGATCAAGTTCATTTCTTCTTGATCTAAATCTTTCTCTCCTCAAAATTCACTATTTGTTATGTTACTTGAAGGGGAAGAATATGGAATGAACGCCTCCAGTGGGAAATCAAAGAAGTACAACTGTAAGTCAGATCAGTTAGCAACACCAGAGTGCCAGAAACGTCTCCTCGTCGAAGGCGGTACCGTACTTGTTGAAGACTTGAAGAAACAGAACAAGATAAAGAGATAAGAAGGTGATCTGATGAACCTAGAGGAGGAAAGAGTTTAACAGTGTAAGAAGAAGGATAAGAAGTTAAGAAAAATCAAAGACGTTGGTTATCACCAAGACGGTCAGAGATACGGGTAGGGAGTTGCACCAACTGCTCAAGGTTGTTCTGGATAGAAAATTGGTAGGCGAGTTCACAGCTGGATCATGAGAACTAGATGAAATGCAGTGGGGGTAATGAACGTTGAAATCACCTAAAATGATGATTTCAGAGAAAGAGAAAAGAAAGAATGTGTTCTATTTTAGAGTTAAGATAGTCGAAAAATTTTTATAGTCATCAGAATTAGAAGATAAATAGATTGAACAAATAAATTTAATTGTAGAGTTACAGGAGAGCTTAAGTCGTGAAGTGGAGAATTCAGAAGACTCCAAATAGATACACTAGAAAAGACATCATTGAGCACATATGTGCAACATCTGCCTTTGACTGAAAATTAAGGATTGAGACAATAGGAAAAAATGAGAAAGACTTGCTGCCAGAGCACTCAGACACAGGAGTTTCAGTTAAGAACAAAAAATGAGGTCTAGAAGAAGAGAGATGATGCTCGACAAAGTGGAAATTAGACAAAAGTCAGAGAATGTTGTTTGCAGAAATTAATGAAAAAGGAAGACCGCACACTAGTGCACCCCAACTGTAAGGTTTTGGTAGCATCAACTCCATCATCGGAGGCAACCAACACCCAAGTGGTGATGGGGAAAAGGGTGGATGAGGGGCTATTTTTGGAAGCCACCCCTCTATGCTTCTCAGTGGCAGCTTTATGTTTCACCAGTTTTTTTATGGCAATGTATGAGTAAGCTCTTGTAAATCTGTCGGGTACATGTGAATAAAGGGGAAGGTAGTGGGAGCATAGGCACTCTAATATAGGTCAAGGGTACACTAAAGATTCTCTAAGAAGGTGAAACGCGAAAAGGAACTAAATTAAGGGAAACAGAATGAAATGGAATGGTATAGCCAGTCTTATTAACCAGCTGGTTTATGCCCAGTGAGAGGTAGTTTCATCGCTTCAGATGGCACTACGTCCTCTCTCTATATTATATATATATATATATATATATATATATATATATATATATATATATATATATATATATATATATATATATATATATATATATATATATATATATATATATATATATATATATATATATATATATATATATATATATATATATATATATATATATATATATATATATATATATATATATATATATATATATATATATTATTATTATTATTATTATTATATTATATTATGTTTAGTATTATTATTATTATTATTATTATTATTATTATTATTATTTCCATTATTATTATTCGTTATTATTATTATTATTATTCTTATCCGTTATTATTTTATTATTATTATTATTATTATTATTATTATTATTATTATTATTTCGCTATACTGTGCGGTTTGCTGATTCAGTGTGAAAGATTTATTAAAGCTTTTAACAGGTTTGAGGTTATACTGATTAATTTCCTGTTTCTTGAAGTGATGAGAAAGGTTGGAGCAGTTTGCATATCTCATGTTCCGCAGGAGATTAAGGAATTTAGAAATAAGTTAAATCATACGACTACTTTTTTTTTATTTGAGCAAATCTACGGATAAAGGAAACCTTATTACGTTATAGTTTTTTTTTCTTTAATTATGCAATATGACCAAATCACTGATGTATTTATAAAGAAAAGTGAAAAATTATAAAATAAAACGGACTGAGAAGACAGTGAGAAAAGAGGAACTGACCAATTACAAAGAATAATAGTTCTACCTTGTACTCTACTTAAAATATGACATCAAAATAAGTTTAATTTATATATATATATATATATATATATATATATATATATATATATATATATATATATATATAATATATATATATATATATATATATATATATATATATATATATATATATATATATATATATATATATATATATATATATATATATATATATATATATATATATATATATATATATATATATATATATATATATATATATATATATATATATATATATATATATATATATATATATTATATATTATATATATATATATATATATATATATCCGAGGTGATTCTCTCTGGCATGGAGGCGTACATTCCATATTTTTTCCCTTCTACTAAACCTAGCAAACTTTGGTTTAACTCGACTTGTTCTCACGCTATTCGCAGCAGGGATGCTGCCTTCAGGGATTACCGTCGTCTTCAAACTCTTGAAACACATTCAACCTATATTTCATCCAGGAATCGTGCAAAATCTATTCTTCGAGATACCAAAAACTCTTTTCTCCGTCGTGAATGCAATAATCTTTCTGGTTCCTCTTCCTCTCGCCCTTTCTGGCATTTCGCTAAAAATGTCAACTCTAACTTTGATTCTTCCTCTTTCCCTTCTCTAGTTTCTTCTGATGGCACAACTCCTTTGAACTATATTACCTTCTACAAAAGCTGAACTCTTCACTTAACTTTTCCTTTAACTCTACCTTAGAAAATTCAGGAGCTATTTCTCCTCCTTCAACCCCCTCCAACTCATTTATGCCTAATATTATAATTTCTTCTAAAGATGTCATTTCTGCTCTCTCTCTCTGAGCTTAACACTAAGAAGGCGTATGATCATGATAGTATTCCTTCTGCGGTTCTCAAAACTTGTGCTTCTGAGCTTACACCCTGCCTTGGTAAACTATTTTGTCTCTGTCTCTCCACTTCGATCTTCCCTTCTTGCTTGAAACGGGCGCTCATTCAGCCTGTGACGAAGAAGGGGGACACCTCTCAACCCTCTAACTATCGTAGCATTTCTATAACCTCCGAACTTTCTAAAGTTTTCGATACTATCCTTAACAGGAAGATTTGGAAACACCTTAATTCTTCTAATCTTATTTCTGATAGACAGTATGGCTTTCATGCTCTACTGGTGATCTTCTTTCCTTACTTTTTGACTCTTGGTCCTTCGCTCTTTCTTTAAACCTATAAATAGTGGTGTTCCTCAGGGATCTGTCCTATTCTCAACTCTTTTTCTAATTTTCATCAATGACCTCATTATTACTTCGTCTCCTATCCACTCCTATGCCTATGACTCCACTCTTCATTACTCCTTTCAGTTTGAAAACGCCCCTCCCAACAGCAGTTAATTGATGCAAAAAGGATGGCCTTGGAGCAACTGACCTCTGATCTTTCTCGTATTTCATATTGGGGCAGAGAAAACTTGGTCGTTTTCAATACCTCAAAAACTCGATTCCTCTATCTTTCTATTCGGCACGATCTTCCACACAACTATGACATCTTCGAAAACACTGAACTCAAAACTTCATCTGTCTTCAATTTTCTCGGCGTTTCTTTTTCTCGTGATCTTTCTTGGAAAGATCACATTATTCCTCTTTCTAAGCAACCTTCTAAGAGGTTGGGTGTTCTGATTCGCCTTCGTGATTTTTTTACGACAATCCAGTTTCTTGCTCTTTATAGGGGTGTTGCCCTCTCCTGTATGGAGTACGCCTCACACATCTTGAATTGTTCCATACATACGGCTCTTCTCGAAAAGGTAGAGTCTACGGCTTTTCGTCTTATCAACTCTTTTGCTCTTGCTAACTCTCTCCAATTCTTTTTCTTCCCATCGCTATTACAATGGATGCTGTTCTTCTGAACTCTCCAGTCGCATATCTCTTCTGTTGGGAAGTGCTCGTGAGATACGACATTCTACACAGTCTCATCCTTTCTTTTTCCAACTCTCCGACCCCAGACTGAACCGCTATGCTCAATCTTACATGTACTCTACTGGTAAAATCTGGAACACACTCTCTTTATCTGTTTTCCCACCTTCCTTTAACTTGCACACTTTTAAATGCCATGTATCGGGTCACGTCGGCCATTAGCGACCAGATTTCTGATATTTTCTCAACTCTTGTGGAAATTGGTAGTCCTCCGGCCTTTACCCAGCAGAAGAAGACAAAAAGAAAAGAAAAAAGAAATATATTATATATATATATATATATATATATATATATATATATATATATATATATATATATATATATATATATATATATATATATATATATATATTATATATATATATATATGTGTGTGTGTGTGTGTGAGAGAGCTTGTGAAGCCATATGTAAATGTAATTCTTGTAATGTTTACCACATACGAATGTGCCCTCTTTTGATTTTTGCTTTATAAAATCACAATTGTTATAAATGCTGCGTAAAGAATGATTTTATTCCATTATATTTGAATTTTTTAAAAATAAAAAATTAAAAGTAAAAAGAAATGCCAAAAGACTAAAATGAACCGAAATTCACCTTTTACATGTTAAACTCGTTGTTAATTAATATATACAGCTTCAAATCCCTACGCGTAGTTGTAGTCGAACTCGCAACGTGGTCTCGTACGAAATATCCACTACTGTGAACGCTACAGTTACCTATCATTCTTGAGAGACTTTTTTTATTTTTTATTTTTTTTTATTTATTTATTTATTTATACTATTTGAGGCAGACGGAAGAGTTTGTAATTATAATTATTTTGTATTGATATCGTTAATGGATGTCCTTGCTAAATACCTTCTTTTAATCTTAATTAATGTTACTTCATTATTTTATTGCACTGGCTAGTCACGAGAATATATTAAATAGACTTTGCTTCCTTCCCTTACTCTACATTATTCGACCTTGATAAATTCTTCCAAATGAGTCGTGCAAACAGGAAAATTAATGAAAGCTTTGAACTCATTTCATCGCGTTCATGGTGTCTCTGACTACACGAGAATCATAATCAACTAAAATAATAATAATAAAAAATAAAAATATATATATAATATAATAAATATAATGCAATAAAATAAAAATTTAAACTACGATAAAATGTAGAAATCAATCATTTTAGTTGATTTGTGAATATTAAAAATAAAAAAAATAATAAAATTTTATGAAATATGTTACTATTTTAATATTGCATTCAAAATTAAATAATAAATTACTAATAATCAGAAATTTTAAATAGTTATACTATTATATTGAAATCGAAATATAATTAAAATGAAGATAAAGTAATAATAGTTACATATTATATATATATATATATATATATATATATATATATATATATATATATATATATATATATATATATATATATATATATATATATATATATATATATATATATATATATATATATATATATGTGAAGATACAGTATAATAAAATAATTGCACCAATGAGGCCAGTATTAGAATAACGGTAAAAGTAAATTAAAGAATAAATAAATTCATAATCTAAAAATATAAAAATTGAAAGTCAAGAGTAATAAAATAAATAATAAAGTGAAAAAGGAAATCAAAATAAAAATAAAAATAGTTTAATTGAAAATCAGAGCCAAGGCCTCTATAAGTATTTTATAATGTGAGTTCTCGAATATCTTAATCTGAAGCAAATCAGACACAAAGAGATATTATTTTAAAATTCTCCTTTAATTAAGATAACTTGATCATTTTGAATTAAATGAGCCTTAATAGCCGATCTCTCGTGTGTGGATAATGACCATTTAATTCTTAATGGAAGAAACAGGTGCCTAGAATTCCTCATTTGTAGTCACAAACCCGACGGACCTGTATAACGGGCTTGACAGTCCGCACATGAATATGAATAACTAACTAAAGAATGTAAAATAATTAAGAGACATGAAGAACGAGTCTGTCATTGTCTTGCATGAAAAGTTACATTTGTCAAATTGGTTTCTCTTATTTGTTCTTTTTGGTATTTACATAAATTATAATTTTAAAAATAAAACTTCAACCTAATGCCATAAGCGATGTTTATCGGATAGGCAAAAAAAGAACAGAAAACAATACAAATGATAAACGTCCTAATTAGATTTAAGATCGAAGACCAGGGATTGAAGAGTGAGTTAATATCGACCTGTATCAAACAAAAACCAAATGTGTTCATCAACGAATTCCTGACCCCGGGAAAAAGGAAATTACTTGAAAAAAGCCCTCATAATAAGGAGAGATCATAGGCAACTACTTACACTCCTGCTACTATAAAAACGGTGTCTTGCATATTAAGAAATCTCCTAATGATGGTCCTATCAAAATAAAAAACGATGAAGAATTGAATAGTTATCTCAACTCAACACACTTAAATCTGACCGCATTGCAAGAAGTTACTCAACCATAGATACTCGTGGGAGCCATACAATGTGTACTTAATAACTAAGTATAATATCATTTTTATTACTATTAATGCTACTAATAATATTACTAATTATTATTATTTTTTATTATTATTATTATTATTATTATTATTATTATTATTATTATTATTATTATTATTGTTATTGTTATTATTATAATTATCATTATTATTATTATTATTATATTATATTTATTATTATTACTATTATTATTGTTTTTATCAATATGATGGTTATAACTTTAACAATTGCTATTATTTTCATATTATTATTTATTATTATTACTTATTATATTATTATTATTATTTATTATTATTATTATTATTATTATTATTATTATTATTATTATTATTAATTTTTTTTTTTTTTTTTTTTTTTTTTTTTTTTTTTTTTTTTTTATTTTTATTATTAATATTAGTTATTAATCATTACTAATTATAAACTCTATTACTATAACTCTTAATATAATAACAATGATTATTAATATTGGCAATTCGTACAACTCCTGCTAATATTACATTGTTATCACTACGGCACTTGTTATCTCTAACTGTACGTTTGGGGCAACTTTATATAATTGCACATCTAATATCTGTGCTATAATTTGCATTAACCCTAGTTGAAACTAATTGTGTGATTTTGTACTATACTTACGTCAAGTTACTATTACTTGCCATTATTCTTATTATTATTGGTGATATTACTATTATTATTATTATTATTATTATTATTATTATTATTATTATTATTATTATTATTATTATTATTATTATTATTATTATTATTATTATTATTTATTATTATTATTTATTATCCCTATTCTTATTATTATTACTATTATTATTATTATTATTATTATTATTATTATTATTATTATTATTATTATTATTATTATTATTATTATTATTATTATTATTATTATTATTATTATTATTATTTTTTTTTTATTCTTTTTTTATTTATTTTTTTTATATTATAATTATTACTATTATTACTATTATTTTTAATATTAGTATTATTGTTATTACCATTACATCCTCGATTACTTTAATTAATAGCCATTTCGATATCGTCAATGCTATGGATACGGACAGTAGTTGGGACGAAAACGTAATTACCAATTCCTCTGTAAAATCGAAATATATCTATCCAGATTCCCTTAAAAATAATAACCCTTATGAATCAAATTATTTCTCATTATATCATCAAAACTTAAGAAGCCTTCAAAAACATTATGACGAATTCCTTAACCTTTTAAGCTATCAAAACACTAACCTTGACTGCATCGTCTTGAGCGAAACATTCCTAAATGAACATAATAAAAACGTTTATTCCTTACCAGGATATAACGGAACTCACCTTGTGAGGACTAACAAGCGCGGAGGAGGGATCTCTATATTTATAAGAAAAGATTTTTGTGAACAACCTACGATAGCATTTTCTAAAATAGATGACAGCATTGAAATACTGGCGGTGAGCATTGAAAACGCTTCCTTTAAAATAACAATCGTTGGGATATATAGGCCTCCTAATGCATCAAAAAAAGAATTCATAAATTCTCTTGAGTCTGTTATCCAAACACAATTTCGCAACACAAAGTTGATAATTGCCGGTGATTTCAATATTAATCTGTGTAATCATAACTCCGCTTCAGGTAACAATGCACTTTCCAACGTAATGATATCAAATGGCCTAATCAACTACATAACCCTACCTACCCGCCCAAACAACATTGAGGGTAGAGACCCCACTTTATTGGATCAGGTATGGGGTAATTTAGATTGTGATATCAAATCTTTTGTAATTAAGACTGACATTTCAGACCATTATCCCTGTCTTGTGAAATTTAATATTATCAAAACACGAACCCTTACTACAGTAAAATATAGAATATATAACGAGAACAACAAGAGAGCTTTTGTAAATAAAGTAAACAGCATTGACTTATTCATTCATTCAAAATGAGCAAATGGATATCGATTCAAAATTTAACATTTTTTTAAAACTCATTAAACACCTGTTATAATGACTCCTTTCCTATAAAAATTAAAAAATTGGGTCCAAAAAGAGTCCAAAACCCTTGGATGACACCTGGTATAAAAAACTCTATAAATCAAAAACATAAACTATACCGGAATTATAAAGAAGGAATTATACCATTTTCAATTATATAGTAACTTTGATAAACAATTAAAAATTGCCCTTAAAAAAGCAAAGAAGCAATACTACATTAATAAATTTAATGACGTTCATGACGACTCTAAAAAAACATGGGGCCTAATCAACGACCTAATTAACACCAAGAAATCAGAAAGTAGCAATAATATAAAAGAATTAAATGTAAATGGTAAAATAATAAGCGATCAAAAAGACATTGCCGAAATACTAAATAACCACTTCGTAAATATTGGTAAACAAACCGCCGCCAACAGACTTCCAAGTCAAACCGCATTCGAAACATACTTAGGATATTGTGGTTCACGCTTTTCCTTTGTGGCCTTTTCGGACTCCGAAGTTAAAACTGTAATTACGAGCTTACGAAACAAAACATGTGATATTCACACCATTCCAAATAGCCTTTTCAAAAACATCGCCGATTTAATTTCTTCCCCTTTAAAGGACCTTTTTAACCTTTCCCTCCGCAAGGGTATATTCCCACACGCCCTTAAACTCTCTCGTGTTGCGCCGATTCACAAAAAGGGGGATAGATCAAATCCTCTGAATTATAGACCGATATCGATCACGCCCACTATTAGTAAAATATTTGAAAAATTAGTATTAAACCAACTATTGGAATATCTTAATTCAAATAACCTTCTCCATGATTATCAGTTTGGGTTCCGAAAAGGAAGATCAACATCTGACGCACTTGTCTGCCTAACTGAAAAAATTTATGAAAATATCGAACGAAAAGACTCATCTCTGCTATTATTATTGGACTTCACCAAAGCATTTGATTCAATTGACCATGACATTCTATTGAGGAAAATGAATTTGATGGGCATTGTTGGAAACCCATTGCAGTGGTTTAGATCCTACCTAACTAACAGGCCTCAGTATGTAAAATTGGGTGAAACACACTCTAAGCTATCGCTAGTAATGACTGGTGTGCCACAAGGCTCTATCCTGGGACCAGTATTATTTACTCTATATATAAATGATTTGTTTAATTCACATGACACCTTTTCTGTCTCATTCGCCGACGATATATCGATATTAATAAACGATAAAAATCCTGATACGCTCCCACAAAAAGCATCTCATACCTTAAATAGAATATTAACATGGATAAATTCAAATAAACTTTCATTAAATGTTCAAAAAACGTCTTACCTTATTATCAGTAATAAAACTATAAATCAAGATTTCAATATTAAATTAAACGGAGAGGAATTA
>SEYY01017226.1:15000-17500 GCA_009176605.1 Armadillidium nasatum
TCTCTTTGATCCTTATACTCATTAAAAATTTTTTGCTTTCTTACAATAAGCATTACAAATTATTTCTGTAAATTAGTTATTTCTCTTTTTAATGTGTGCTTTAGATAATACTCCTTCTAAAAATGCTAATTTCTTACTCTTCGGTTTTTCATCAAATTTATCACTAAAATATTCTAGAATACACTGGAATACTCGTTCGCCTCTTCTTATTTAACCCTTAAGGTGTTTCATGTAACATAATCGGATGTATGAGGTACTGATTTGAGAAGATATGCCTCTGCATTAGAACAGTTCTTATTTCAACTATTCTTTCTATACCTTAATATTAACACATTTACACAGTGTTGAATGAGTGCTTACATAAAATTAGTGCTGAAGAAGGTAGCAGCTCTGAACCTATTAAATACAAATATCGTTCTCACCTGTATTCTATTAAGATCTTTAAATCTACCATCGTTATCAACTGTATTCTTTTAAGATCTTTAAATCTACCATCGTTCAACTGTATTCTTTTAAGATCTTTAAATCACCATCGTATTCTATTAAGATCTTTAAATCTACCATCAATTATATTTCAGGATATTTTGAAATAGTCTAGCTTTCAATCATTTGGGTAACTTTCGAAACTCGTTGTCAAATGATGATATTCTTGATAATGTTACAGGTATGTTATACCGAGTCTTCACAAGAAATGGTATAGTTGTTTAAATTACTTTACTTATGGTTAAATCCTTCCATTCGTTCATTCACGTAAAATTTTCTTTCAAATTCTTAAATATTGGCTGTTGCCAATGTGACAGTTTTCTCTTCATTGCCTGCCAATAATGGCATACCTTACTTTCCGTTTCCTCTCGTACGCAATTTCTACTTTACATTATCAACTGCTCTACAAACTCTGTGCACATCTACGCCAATTCTTGGAATTCTACTTTCTTTTATTCATTTAAAATCTTACATTATTTAGTTCTTGATTTGTCTCTCGACTCCAGCTTTCCAATTATTTATTATGGTTCATCTGACTAAGTTTCTCTTGAGAGGTCGCCTCAGCAAAGTAAATTTTAACTCCTTAGAACTCACCTTCTGCAAAAACTTCCTCTCAAAATACCTCACAATTTTCCTGTCTCTTTTTAAAGTATCATCTATCTCCTTTGACCATATAGTTATCTTTTGTCTAAACATAAAAAAATATGTTAGAAACCTCATACCGTAGAATATGTGATACTGTGAAGGGTTCTTGTAACAAAGGTGTTAGGTTCGAAAGAGAAATTTAGCTAATGTAGATTCTTCATTGCTAAATGGAAAAAACCGGTAAGATGTGAACTTTGTAAATATCGCAATGGCTGTTAGGTGTTTCAAAGTAGACTTCATGTGTTGTGAGACTTAGGATACTAATTAGCCTCGCAGGTACTCCAAACGCACCGTCGTTGCAGTGCGGGTTAACATACCCTAGAAATACTTCCAGGATCTCATATTGAGCTTGCCTCGTCTTATGGTATCAATCATCAGATCCAGAAGCTGTGTAATGCATAATTAATTGAAAATACAGGTCATTGAGCCGTGTCTCTATGGTTGGGACGTCATCCAATAGTTGAACTTCCTAGGTAACAATGTGTGTGTGTTGTATTGTCACGAAATAATCTTATTGTACAGTGCTTAAATCCCCTTCGTCATCCTCTTTCAAATTAACCATAATAACAAACTCTAGCGACAGTGAAACGTAACAACATATATGTGGTGCCACACATTTGTTCAGGAGATAGTACACGCACACACACACACACACACACACACACACACACATATATATATATATATATATATATATATATATATATATATATATATATATATATATATATATATATATATATATATATATATATATATATATAAGCATTTAAATACGTTGCTCTTAGAAGGAAAGTATATTATTTTAAATAAGGTGTATCAAAAAGAATTATAAAATAAACTTAAAAAATAATAA
The DNA here is from genome assembly GCA_009176605.1 of Armadillidium nasatum. Lineage (NCBI taxonomy): Eukaryota > Metazoa > Arthropoda > Malacostraca > Isopoda > Armadillidiidae > Armadillidium > Armadillidium nasatum. Next base: position 16,985 of record SEYY01017226.1, read on the forward strand.
CCAAAATAGGGAAGTAATTTTCTAGCCCGATATTTTAAGGCTTTTAAAGACCCCCAAAAGTGGGGAAAAATGAGCTCCAAATTTGAAGACTCTTTTTACGCCCCTCCTTCATTAAACGAGGCTTTCATTACTGAATTTAAGCCTCAAAATAAACTTTTAGAGGAAGGAGATGCTTTTCTCTAAGGAAAACTTAAATTAAAAGTGAAATGGAGTTTTTTTTGCTATAGAATATATATATATATATATATATATATATATATATATATATATATATATATATATATATATATATATATATATATATATATATTATATATATATATATATATATATATATATATATATATATATAATATATATTATATATATTATATATATATATATATATAATATATATATATATATATATATATATACTATATATATATGTGTGTGTGTGTGTGTGTGTGTGTGTGTGTGTGTGTGTATCTTTGTGTGTGTGTGTATCCATGTCTGTATGTGTGTGTTTATTGTTAG
>SEYY01017227.1:5000-13176 GCA_009176605.1 Armadillidium nasatum
CCACAGCAACCTTTCATTCAGTACCCTCCCTCTGCCCTCTCATCTCACCGTTCCCTCACCTCTCCCCTCAAGCACCAATCTCGATTCAATACTACAGATCTGTTAGCATTGTGAACAAGCAGATCACTTTAACGCCTACTGCCCTTTCAGCCCATATTGGCACCATATTTATCAATATCACATTCGAGGATCTACTCCAAATTGCAGAAACTCTACCTTTGATCCCCGCAATCCAAACTTCATATTCAGATAAGCTCCAATCACTCCACAGATCGAGAACATCATAAAAAGAGGACTTTGGAATGGATCTGGAATCCATAGGAAAAAATATAAAGAGTTTGTTCTCTTCCACATCAGCAAAAAAATCAAGTCTCTCACAACAATCTTTCAATACAAAGACGCCCTCCTCCCACCGCCCCAACTCAGAGGAATAATTTTAGAAACAATCAACTTCAAAATACCAATCTAGTCTCCTCTCAGACTCAAGATTACACCCCGATTTTATATAGAACTCATGAAAATTACCTAGGCCCTTCAACCCAGCAATATTTCCCTAATGATCAACAAATTTTTCAAGTTATTGAACTCCACTCTTATCAAAAGTATACCCTCTCACCAATGTTTAATGAAATTAACTAATTAAATTTTCTAATTTAGAGGTTGAGCAACAGCACTCAACTCAACCTCCCACTTTTTTAATGGGTGCGAATACAAACATAAATAAATTAGTTAATAAAAATGCATGAAATAAATTTAATCATTTATTTATTAATGATGCAGATAGTAGAAATTTAAATAGCAATTATTTTAAGCAAGATTCGCATTTGATTTTTAATTTTTGCTTAATATTGATAACAATTATGACACGGATATTTCACCTCAAAATGATCTCACATATGTTCCCACACACTCTATATCTCTTCAAGTGCCACAACAAAATGCATCCACAAACCTCACAAGCTCAGGTTCAACTTTCTCCTCATCCACATCAGAATGGTTACAGTAACTTCTCACATTCCATCATCTTTACAACAATCTCACCACAGAACAACAGCAACAGCATCAACAACAACATCAACAACAACATCACCAACATCATCAACAGCAACAACAAAACCAACAGTTTCATCAACCCTCTCAGCAAAACATCCACCATCACCCTCATCTATCCTCATAAATACATCTATGGTTACACAGAAACTCTTGAAACTAACTTATTCCATTTTCATTTAACACTATCTCTTCACATTTCAACACTCACTCCCTACCTTCACCTCCATCTCAAGACACAGCGGGTCCAACTTATTTCATCAAAGCAAAAATTACTTTCAACAATCACAACTTACCTCACAAATCATTTCTACTCGACACAGGTTCTAATGGTTCTTTATGTAAATTATCTGTCTTTCACAATCTCCAACATAAACTCAATACTCCCATATCACTAGGTAAATGTAATACACAACTTAAATCTATCACTGGTTCAACTTTTCCCCAACTTGGTACAATCACATTAGATATACACCTTGCAACATCTGTATTCCGGTAACTTTTATGGTCGTACATGATTCACTCTGCTCTTTTCACTCAGACTTCCTCCTCGGCACAAATCTTTTCAGTAAAGCACCCATCTCTCTAGATCTTAAAAATTTTTTGCTTGTAATCGACATTGATAAGAACCCAACATTTCATCCTTTACTATCTCAATCAACCCCTTCACATTCATCTCAAAAACAATTATCACCTCTCACACCTCCACAGCTCCCAACACACCATCTCCCACACTAAACACACCTTCGGCTGTCACTCCTTCTGCTCACCCACATTCACTCTCTCACACAAATACACTTACTCCACCTCTATACTCAGACGATATTTCAATCTCCCATAATCTTCTTATAGACTCTGACGTACAATATAATCTATATACCACTTCTACTATTGATATTCATCCTTATTCTAAAACAACTCTTTCTCTCAATGCATTATCTGCTGCACATACAACTCCTTCCGATAATTTAGTGTTGGCAACTAACAACACTCACATAAATAACTATCTTTACGCTGGAAACATCTTGAGCACATGCACTAAAGGCCATATTTTAATAGACATAATAAATTTAAGTGCTTCTCCACAAACTCTACAAAAGAACACCTCTCGTCTCCACTGCTAATCCCATAATACTTTTAGAAGAGCCTATGCCTACTTCTCACGCTTATCTTGCTACCTCTGCCAAAGGTCTTAATACATTCCAACTCTTATCCACTTATAAAGACATTATAAAAGAATACTTCACAAGAATATAATCTTTTACATGACCTTATTCTCTTTGATCGTTTATTACAACTCCTTCTTTCATATAGTGATGTCATCGCTCTCGAAGATGATGAGGTCCCCATTTGCCCTTTACAAAAATTTTCCATTCAATTCAAACCAGACACCCCTTAAAGTACTATATCGCCCACAATACCGCCTTCCTCACAAATATCTAACACACATAGACGAGTGGGTCACCACCTCTCTTCAAAAAGGTTACATAAGACCAATCTCCTCTCCACACAGCTTCACCTCTCTTAGTCATTCCCAAAAAGAATTCCACACGCCCCAGAATTGTGGCAGATTATAGACATATCAACTCTCACACAGTTTTAGATCGCTATCCTCCTCCCATGCATCAACTGACCTCCCAATACATTAGGAAAGAGCTCCCTCTTTACCTCAGTAGATCTCCTCGATGCTTATCACGCCCTCGAAATTGAGGAAGGCACACAACCCTACCTGGCATTTCGAACTCCAAGAGGTCAGTACTGCCCCACTAGACTAAACTTTGGTCTCTCAAATGCTCCTCCCGTTTTTGCACGAACAATGGAGCTCGCCCTCTCCCATCTCTTAGGAACTGCTTGTAGAGTTTTCCTTGATGGCGTTTTAATAGTTGGTCACACTTTACAATCTCACTTCGAAAACATCACCAAAAGTATTTGAAGCTTTTCGGAGAAACAATCTCCGCATCAAACTCTCCAAATGTCATTTTCTTAGAACAAGTGTCCTTTTTCTAGGCTTTCGCATTTCAAACAAGGGTATCAGCCCCGACCCAGCCAAATTACAAACATTACAATCTTTTAACCCTCCTACAAACACTGCCGAAACCCGCTCACTCATGGGTTTTCTAAACTATTTTAACCACTTAATCAAAGATTTCGCTATTATTGCTAAACCAATCACCTCACTACTACGTAAGAATGCACAATTTGTTTGGAACCCTGAACAACAATTAGCCTTCAACACCCTTAAGCAAGCTTTACTTCTACACCCAGAACTAGCTTTCCCTAATTACGATAAACCCTTTTTCGTCAACACTGACGCTTCTCATAACGGACTAGGTGCCGTCCATTTTTAACTCAATGACACCTGGAAAGAAATTTCCCTCTCTTTTGTTAGTCGTTTCCTCTTTAAAGCGGAAACTAATTATAGCACACTTAGAGCAAGAGGCACTAGGAATAATCCTTTGATCTATCTAAATTCCGTCACACTATTCTAGGGTATCGATTCCCCATCATAACTGACAATCAACTCTAACACACTTATTTCGCCACAAACAACTCACAGGCAGACTAGAACGCTGAAACCTATTCATCCAAAGTTTCAATCCACAAATAGAATACAAAGCCAGGAAAACTCAACATCATACCTGACTATCTAAGTCGCAACCCACCTCCACTTCCCACTTCTCCACAACTTTCCCATCACCTCGCTATCCATGTCACACCTCCTCGTCAATCTTTTCTCCTCATACGGGAAAATACTGCTACAAAACAAGCAACCTGCCTTCGCTTAGGACCTCTTTACAAACGCATCAAACTTTCTCAATCCTCATCAACTCCACCATCTTTCCATCATCCCCACATACGATTATACAAGAAGTTTATTCTATAAAACTCCCACTGGTCGTCATTTACTTGAAATACCTGACTCTATGATACTTTCAGTCATCGATTACAATCATTCTTCTTTAGCTGAAGGACATTGTGGTCACGAGAGAACCAGACATAGATTACAAAAACCATACACCTTGCTTAGACTACACACCCTCATTAAACAATTCTGCGCCAACTGCGATTCCTTGCAACAGAGTAAAAGGAATCCATACCTAAACTCGCCCACCATCAAAGAATGCCCATTAGCTCTAGAACCCTTCTCAAAAGTTCACTGTGATATCTTAGGACCTCTCCCACTTTGCCACATTACACAATCTAAATACATTCTCATTTTTAAAGACCAACTTACATGATACGTAGAATTAGTTCCGCTTAAACAACACATTTCTTAATACATTGCTCTAGGTCTCCTCGAACGAGTAGTTATTGGACATAGCGCATTTAATTAAAATCCTGTTTTCAGTCTTAGCTCAAGAATTCAGGTCTCAATTCTTTAAATATCTGCTTTCTTAGTGGAGAATAAAAGGAATTAAAATTAGTCAGACATCCACGAAGCAACGCCCTGGTAGAGCGCGAAAATTTGAAGGTAGCTAACTTCCTTCGATATTTTGTTAACACTAACGACAACGTTTGGAACAAATATTTGCCCTTCGCACAAATTTCTATAAACACCACCTTCAACTCTCCCATTGCCACAAACTCGCACATTTATTTTTACACCATTATAATAAAAGACTACCTTGGCATTTACCAAATTACAAATCACCTTTCACCAACACAGACTCCACCAACCCTCCTACCACCAACGACTACATTGATGAATTAGCTGAAAGAGCAACTGCAATCAGAGATATAGCTCGTCAACACCTATTAGATTCCACACAAAAACAAATAGCTACACAACACAAACAAGCTCTAATAAAAGACATACACATTGGTAACTATGTTTATATACTGGACACTAAAAAACCCCATCAATCCCCAAAGTTATTCCCAAAATGGACAGGTCCCTTTCTTGTAAAACGTCACATTCCTTTTAACAAACTCTTACTCCAATGTTTAGACACCTCCAAAGAATTTATCGTGCACACAGACAACGTCAAAATCGCTCAAGCCCTTCCTCCCACTATACTTCCACAACCATCTGCTCCAAATCAACCCCAAACTAAACATCGAACCTCTTCACGAATCAATCCTCCAGAAAGAGCTATCCTACTCACACACACCTTCTCTCTCCGCCCTCTCCACGCACATCACCTACTCAACCAACACTACATCAATCCTATCAGTCCACCATACCCACTTCACCTACTCTCACTCCACATTCTAAAACTCTCCCTCGAACAACACTTTTTCCACCCACTCTACCTCAACCAACATCTCATTCTCATTTACCCATCCCTTCACCTACCTTAGATATATTCCCTTCACCACCACGCCTTTTGTCATCATCTTCTAAAACAACTACATCCCATTCTACCATTCCTCTCCAGAATATAGCAAGTGAAGTTACTCCTCCATACCATCAAGAAATATCTCCACCCGCACCACCTGATTACAGACACCTTGATCCCAGTTACAAACCACCAATCACTTACCAACACATACCTCAATCTTTTCCCATGACTTTACGCAGTCAGATGAAACAGCACCAACTTCAACACCCAACACAAGGCCCACAGAAAAGCCCACTTCCTCCTTCCACTGCATCCTCCCAAAATCACAAACACCTTCCGAAACAACTACATTGGGTAGCAAAACTTGGGTTTTATCTCCTAAACAAAATATTCCTCGAGGTACTGGTGAACCCTTATTCCTTCCACTCAGACCCCCTGCCAAACCTCCACCTCCATCTTCTTCACCACCTCCTCATTTTCCACCAAAACTCAATCACTCTCATCCTGACCACCCCCTCCTTCCACTTCTCAACAAACAAATTTTCTCATGGGGTGGAACACTTCATATACCAATATGAAGAACAAACATAAATAAATATCGTTCAAATAAGCACAAACGTTTATTTACGTTACCATATTTCCCAATAAACAATTATAAATTATCTCAATTTTTAAATTTACCACAAGGGACTACAATTAAACTTATAAACATTTATTGAACAAACAACTAGATTAAATTAATAGAACATTGCAAAACCACCATTTATGTCATCGAGAACTTTCCACAATTTCGGAAATATCCTTAACTACTACGATTTCCATTTTATTTCTTTTCATATATACTTTAAAGACAAAACTTTCTACTAATTTAGAAACTCAAAACAGGAGTTTACCCATAATACACTACCATAACCCGAACTACTTATTTCAACCCTCAATCCATAACTGAACTTCCTCCTATTCCAGAAACTACCTAGGCAAAGCCAAACATATAACATTCATATTTTTTTTTCTCACAACCCCCCGATCTCTATTAAGCTTTATTAATAGTAGTATCTTAAATTACTAATTTTAATTAAGACATAAATTAAAATGATCATATTTTATTTACCTTCAAACATAAGATTCAATAAAATTTCATTTCATGCAATCTCCTTTTCTGTCTGAATCTTACAAAGTCAAATCTACTGTTTGTTTTAAATACAATCCTTCTTATCTAAAAACTGATTATTTCTTAATTAAAAATGAAATAAGAATTTTCGATTGTACAAAAAGTAGATAAAATTACAGTTGTTCGAGCAGCGTAGGACTTAATGTGATGGGTAAATATATCTCTGATTTTTACTTTTTGTGTTTAATAGCATTTCATAATCAGACTATTATATGCATTAGATTTACTACCTATTTTAACATTGGATATGGTATTTCAAATATACTAAATTCTAGAGGAAGGAAACATTTTTATTACAATTTAAAATATTTGGTTTGAATACTTCATTGAGAATAAGATGAGAGTTTTATAAAAAATTTTGTCAAACGATTACCATTATTTTCATTTTTTCTACCGTTTTTTTTTTATTGTCATTATTAATATTATTATTATTATTATTCTTATTCTTATTATTATTATTATTATTATTATTATTATAATTATTATTATCATTATTATTATTATTATTATTATTATTATTATTATTATTATTATTATTATTATTATTATTATTATTATTATTATTATTATTATTATTATTATTTATTATTATTTTATTTATTATTTATTATTATTTATTATTTTTATTATTTATTTTATTTTTTTTTTTCTTTTCTCTTTCTCTCTCTCTTTCTCTTTCTCTCTCTCTCTCTTTCTCTCTTCTTTTCTTTTTTATTTTATTATTTTTTAATGTTTATTTTTAAGATTGGCTTTAGCCTTATCACATTCATTTATTGATCTATATTTTTTGGTAATCAAAAAAAAAGAAACTTGATAAAATTATAATTATTTTTAATTTTTGGAAATTCATTTTATAATTTTGATCGATTCATTTTCATATTTTTTTTGGTGATGGATATTTTAGTCCTACCATAACTGATTTGCCATTTACGTCTGAGTATAAACGAATCATTAAAAATATTTATATATTTATTATATATTATATATATTATATATATATATATATAATATATATATATATATATATATATATATATATATATATATATATATATATATATATATATATATATATATATATATATATATATATATATATATATATATATATATATATATATATATATACTGCATAATATTTGAACCTTATTTGTCGGGTTTTAAAGTCCTATCCAATTCTTTTTTTATTGCATGCAAGCATTTAAATAATTTCAATTTGTGTTTCTACTGCTATTTTACCATCATTTTCAATTATTTTTTTAGGATTATTATTATTTTTATTAGTTATTGATTGCTGTTTAATATTTTTTTATTTATTATTATTTTATATTATTTACTTTTTATAATTTTATATATATATATATATATATATATATTATAATATTATATATATACATATAATATATATATATATATATATATATATATATATATATATATATATATATATATATATATATATATATATATATATATATTATATATATATATATATATATATATATATATATATATAATATATATATATATATATATATATATATACAGGAAGATTTGGAAAGTCTCATTTCTTCTCCTCTCTTATCAGTATGATTTCGAGAAATCTCTACTGGGGTTTCCTTTCCTTCTCTCTGATCTTGGTCTTCCACTCTTCGGTTCGGTGAATCCTTTG
>SEYY01017228.1:0-10000 GCA_009176605.1 Armadillidium nasatum
ATATATATATATATATATATATATATATATATATATATATATATATATATATATATATATATATATATATATATATATATATATATATATATATATATATATATATATATATATATATATATATATATACACGTGTGTGTGTGAGAGAGAGAGAGAGAGGGAAAGAAAAAAATTAAGACATTTAATAATTTAAAAAAAAAAAAAATAAAGTCTTAAAAACTAAAAAGTTGGTACAAACTAGGTGAGTAGGGAAGAGAGTCGGTAGGAGTCGCTTAATTTACCGACTCCGACTCTCCATCCCTGTTCTAAACATTTATTATTCCTAACAGATAATATTTTAATTTATAAAATATACTTTGGCACAACCATGACTAAGTATTGGTTGTACAGGGAATGCAATCCTCAGTTCCCTGGCAGTACACAAACGTTCTATCTTATTACTGTGTATTTCTTATAATTAAAGTATCGGTATCGGCCCCTTAAAAATATAGAGTATCGGTATCGGCCTCTTTACTGGTATCGGTACATCTCTACTTGTATCATATCCCCTCTGAGAAATCTCCTTTCAACTGAGAACATTCCTAACTCCTTCAACCTCTCTTCATAGCTCCTATTTTCAAAGCCAGAAATCATCCTTGTTGCTCGACGTTGTACTCTCTCCAGCATATCTATGTCTTTTCTTAAATGAGGAGCCCAAACCTGTGCACAATACTCTAATGCTGGCCTGACATAGCTATTATATAGTTTGCTTATAACCTCTTTGCTCTTGTAAACTACATTGCGATTAATTATACCTAACATCTTATTAGCTTTATTCCTTGCTTCCAAACATTGATCACCCACCTTCAGATTACTGCTAATTATCACACCTAAATCCTTTTCTTGGTCCACAGTCTCAAGCCACTCCCCATTCATTTCATAATTAAATCCTTCATTTGAGTAACCTACATGAAGAACTTTACATTTTTTACTATTAAAGTTCATTTGCCACCTCTCTGCCCAACCAAGAAGTCTATCTAGATCACCTTGAAGCTTTATGCATCCATCATTATTCCTTACTGAGGTAACCACTTTGGTATCATCTGCAAACTTAGAAACCTTGCATTTAAGACCTTTGTCTAAATCATTTATATATATAAGGAACAAAAGTGGTCCCAGCACAGAACCTTGTGGTTCTCACCAATGAATTTCTCCTAGTTTTCATATACAGCCAGTGAATATGACTTTCAATTCTCCATCCAAAGTGACCTTGAGTTGGGGATTCAGCTCCCTACTGGTATCCCTGGTCATATTGGAGATAAATCTAACGAATTCATAATGTAAATATGAGTATGAATGAGGAGAATGCAAATGAAGAGAAAGCTAGTCCTTAGTTAAAACTTTGAAGGTCTAAATTTAGCTGTTCAGTATAATTGTACGGATTTTCAATACCAGTAAACATATTCTTATGTATTATACCTTTTCTTTAAATAGTATTCCTAATATTAATGGTCTTTTTCTAATTTCAGAAAGTAGGTTCTATTATCGAATAAGTTTTTGAAAAAGTATATTCTTGATATAAAGCCATCATACTTAATAAGACTTGATAATAGCATATTTATAAGAGTGATTTTGGTACTTATTATTTACCATCTATCTAAAATGTGAAAAAACTAGTAGGAAAAGCAAATCTTCTTTATAATATATATATATATATATATATAATATATATATATATATATATATATATATATATATATATATATATATATATATATATATATATATATATATATATATATATATATATATATATATATATATATATATATATATATATATATATATATATATATATATATATATATATATATATATATATATATATATATATATATATATATATATATATATATATATATATATATATATATATATATATATATATATATATATATATATATATATATATATATATATATATATATATATATATATATATATATATATATATATATATATATATATATATATATATATATATATATATATATATATATATATATATATATATATATATATTTCATATTTTGCCTTTTAAAAAGGTAATTTTAGATGGTAGTTTATTAATATAAAGAATTAAAATTAGTCTAGGATAATAATAAAAAATAAACATGACTTTAAATTAAACAAAAATTCTAAAACTGTATTCATATAATTACAGGCCTCTAGTCATGGTCTTATCTCTAGTTGAGGGCTTAATGCCAACATGGGACTCATCTATAGTCTTGGATTTATTTGCATATTCTGGAATTGAAGATAACATCTACCATTTCAAGTTGTAACAGTTTACTACCACAACATCACAAATAGAGAAAGAATATCAGGGAGAAGTAATTCACCAAAACTGCAAGAAAGAGAAATCAGTCCTCCACCTTAATTCAGATTAGTGACCTAAGCGAATATATCTTCTTTCTTTTCTGTTCTAGTTTAAGAGACTAACAACTCCATTAGGAACTACAAGGATTTCCTTTTTCTATTCCCTGGGGTCCACAGGTCCCATTATATACATAATCCTGTGATCATTAAATAATTAAAACACTTGCCTGGTCACTTGTGTAACAACCAGTTGTGTACTTTATACCATTATCATTACATATTGTTTAATGATAAAAGCTTGTATATTCTTAAAATCTAATTAAAAAGTTCAGCTAGAATTCACAAGTTTTTTTCTATCTTCATAAAATTTCTTTATTTCATAATTTTTACTTTTTTTTTTTTTTTTTGGTTCAAAGATTTTGCATGTCCCAAACTTCTGCATAGGACAAGGTATTCCATCTAGTCTTGTGAAAAGCTATCACTACCTTCAAAAGTAACTTACTCTAGGACCTAGTTTCTGGTGAGTGGAAGGTTGATTTTTTGGCTTTCGGAGTTGAAAGATTTATGAATCTTGGGGCCATTTTTTATTTTCTGTAAAGGAAAAGTTATCTTAGTGGCTTTTTGTTACTCCCCATTACATCAGTACTCAGTATCAGTAACTTCAAGAGGTATCATATCAGTACTCAGCATCAGGGTGGTTTAAAATTTCTGCTATTGGCATCAGTTAAAATTTAGGTATCACCCCATCTCTAAAATATATATATATATATATATATATATATATATATATATATATATATATATATATATATATATATATATATATATATATATATATATATATAATATAATAAATTAAAAAAAAAAAAAAAAAAAAAAAAAAAAAAAAAAAAAAAGTTTTTTTTTTTTTTTTTTTTCAGAGTGGTTTCTCGAGTTATTTTGCATTTGTTCTACTTTTAATTTATTAATGATAACTGCAAAGCACCAAAATGCATTTGGTAAAGCAATTGATATTGATGTCAGTTTTATCTCCAACTCCTCTGTGATGAAATCAGTAAAGGTAATATATTTTGACTTATCGATACATAAAAAGTAATTATTTTTATTTATAAAAGATAAATTAAATATTGTGGTTTACAAAAAATGTAAGCTTCATTTTTTTTTTAGACCAATATGTTTGTAGCGTTTTCCTTTTTTTTTCTAATTTTTTACCAACTTTTCTCTTACACTTTTTTTTTTTGAGTTAGTGTGACAGAAGGAATAGTTAACTTCATAATTGTTGAGAAATATGTTGTAAAAAGTAGTGAACAAATTAATTTTAAGTACTTAAATTTTTTTTTTTTTTTTTTTTTTGAAGAATATTACCTTAATGTTTGCTTTAACATTTGCCATGAGTGTAACTTGGGTTTCTGAAATTTATTTCAAAGCACTGTGCCCAATTATAAAAGCTAATTTATAGGGTTACATGGAGTTACTATAAATTATTATTATTATTATTTTTTATTTTTTTTATTAGTGATGGGCCAAATACTGAATATCTGACAATTTTCAAAAATAGATTTCAGACATCCAGGTATTCCAGTATGGATGCTGGTGGTGGATAGAAATCATTGGTATTAAGGTCTGATGATTGTTGAAGTCAGGGAAGGCATGAAACCTCTTCTGCATATTTATCAAATCACAACTGGAGAACATGAGTCATGAGCTGAATGAATTGAAACTTTATTATCTTGGTAAATATCACTCAAAGACACAATCTCTGCACCATTGGTCACCTAACATACGTACATAATCCTTGGCAGTTACATCATTGTGCATGGTGATAATTGGGCCAGCAGAATGCAGAATACCATGGTATGGCTGCACAAACCATAATGTGGCATAAGACAGTCTAGATCATATTCCTGGGATGGTGTTCTCCACATGTAACATGTATGTAGATTGGTAACAGTGTGAAAGTTTATTTATCTAATTACAACAGGATTGTCTTCCATTGGTCATCATTCCAATCCTTATGAATGTTGCACCACTCTTTTCACTTTTCTCATTCATATCATTTATAAATGGTTGGGCAATTCCAGCATGCCATGAATATTCAGCTACTGAATTCCTTCACATAGTTTTTGTGATGACAGGTTTTGCAAGCCTGGTATATATATTATTATATATATATATATATATATATATATATATATATATATATATATATATATATATATATATATATATATATATATATATATATATATATATATATATATATATATATATATATATATATATATATATATATATATATATATATATATATATATATATATATATATATATATATATATATATATATATATATATATATATATATATATATATATATATATATATAGGGATGGAGCGATACCAAAATTTTTACCAATACCGATACCAAGACTTTCAAATTTACTGATACAGATACCAATACTTTAAAAATTTATATATAAGAATAAAAATATATATATATATATATATATATATATATATATATATATATATATATATATATATATATATATATATATATATATATATATATATATATATATATATATATATATATATATATATATATATATATATATATATTGTAATACTTTTTTTACAAATATTAGGGGAATATTGCGGAAAATGATGAGTATGCAAAACCTATATATATAGATTATGTAGACCTGTAAATCTGGAATCAGTAAAGAAACCAAATCGATGTTTTAATAACTTCTCAACAGTTCCAACATCTGCTAATACCAAAAATATAAATAACAATATGGGAAAAAATAAATAAATAAAGCATCACCACATAAGGGCTTGAATAGGGCTTTGCCCGTGAGTGGTGGTGATGTGTAAAAAAAAAAAAAAAAAAAAAAAAAAAAACATACCAGATAATAAATGTAAAAATAGATCCAGGTAAAAATGTGAGTAAATCTCCGCTGGCTGATTAACTTCCAAAAAAAATGCACAAGCTTTAAGATGAACAATGAAATGAAGAAGTTGAGGGAAATGTTTAAAGTCTCACACAAAGCCACAATTTGCATGCAAAGAAAAATATGAAAAAAAATCATTAGTAATTGTGCAACATGCCCATACATGTAAATGAAAGCAAGAGAGGATATATTTACCTTAATGCAGGTGGGGAGAGTCCTCCTACAATAAACCTTCCACTCACATGTGGGAAAAAGAAATGAGCAAGCAAGGAATTTATACAGATTAATAAATAAGTATATAAAAAAAGTTTCTCATAATCCTTTTTGCATTCAAGAACTTAATGCATTTCTATGCATTATTAATTATGTTTATTTAATGAAATTATACTTTTCCTTTTTATATATATATTGGTTACAAAACGAATTAACACTTTGTCCATTCAATGCGCATGCAAACAAATTTAGTCTAAGTCCTTAACCTTTCAATCAAACAAGATATATATAAATGATATATATATGAGAGAAAATATCCTAATTTATTAAATCCTAATCCTATAAATATATCATATAATGGAAACAAAAAAAAATTAAACATATATATATATATATATATACGGTATCTAACCCAATAATATTTGTATATTCTTTATTAATTTTATTTATTCAAAGAAATGTATCGAACTAAATCCTAACCTGCATGATTGATGCAATAAAACTCCTATGCAGTCAGTGATTTAAACCAATTTCTTAAAGTTTCAGTGATATAAAAAAAATCACTTGCAAATATAGTCAAAATTTTTTTATAAGATAGTATCTATCTGAATCATCAAATTCACGTCAGACGAGCTTGATATTATTTTGAAGTACAACAAGTCTTAATGAAATCAGTCTGAGTTACATCTATTAAAGAAATAGATCCTTCTGAGGATTTGAAATGAGTTCCAAAATGAGAAAACTCTTTCAACAGAATTTCAGGTTTCTTCCAAAACAAAAATTCACACAAGTCTCCACAACAGGAACCTATAAGAGTGTTTGTAATATTTATAAATTGAGAGTCTTTAATCAATATACCTACAAAAATTATAGTTACATCATATTTGATAAAAACAACACTAATAACAAAACTAAGCATACCTCACACTAGGTTGAGGTTATCCTTGATAAATGTGATTGTTGGATGCTAAAATTCAGGAACACAGTTTTCTAGAATAAACAGGCAATTTTTATCAATAAAGCCAGTACAACGATCATATGATTGGTATGACACTAAAAAAAAATGATACTCATCCTACCTTAAATTTTCCTGTCCATGATATGAATCAGAAGTGACTGATATAATAAAAAGTTTTTATGAAATTGAGAGTATGTGATACAAGCACAAAAAAATAATTGATTGTAAATGTTTATACTTATTCTTAAGTATTAATTAAAGCCAGTACATCAACATATATTAACTACTAACTTCTGAAAAGAACTTTGATAATAACTAAAATAAAAACTCTATTCACATAGATATAGGTATGTGTACAAAGTACACAAAAAAATAGGAGAATTTTGGAATTTCCCAACAATATATATATATATATATATATATATATATATATATATATATATATATATATATATATATATATATATATATATATATATATATATATATATATATATATATATATATATATATATTTCCGATCCAGGTAAGGCTGTAGGGGCCTGTCAGTGGGGCCAGCACTCGTCTCCATCTAAATCTGTGGTCACAAAAATCCATCTGGCACCAACTGTTCCACCGGAGGCAGCTGATGTCGCCCCTCAGTGAATCCCCAATTGACTACATCCATCTCTCCTTTGTCTCCCTATCAGTCTTCTTCCTCTTGGCTTCCACTCTCACCTCCCTCTAGCCTCTCCCCCCTCCTGCATCCTCCACTTGTGTCCCAACTATCTCAGTCTTGCTACATCTATCTTTTGATTATTTGGTTCAACCCCTATACTTTATCTAATTCTTTCACTTCTTATCCTCTCCTTCCTGGTTCTTCCCACCATCAGACGCAGCACCCTCATCTCTGCTGCTTGAATTCTACTTTCTTCTCTTGTTGTCGTACTCCATATCTCCGTTCCATATTACAAAATTGAGGTCAGAGTACTTTCAAAAATTACTTTCTTTACTCCTATATTCATTCTTTTGTCGGCCAAGATTGGGTACAGCGCTCACACCACTCCGTATTTTTCCATCCCGTTGGTGATTTCCAGCATATTACCTCATTCCCTTGTGAATACTTTCCCATCCCCAAATACCCACATCTCTCTACCACAATCACCTCCTCGCCATGCACCTTCAGCACAAGCTCCTCTCCCTCCTCCTCCCTTCTAATTATTAACAGTTATGCTTTTCAACGTTTACGATCAATACCACCTCTTTTAGCTTATCAGCAAAACTTCTTTATCACCTCTCCTAACTTCTCTCTATCTATCTCCTATATATATATATATATATATATATATATATATATATATATATATATATATATATATATATATATATATATATATATAATATATATATATATATATATATATATATATATATATATATATATATATATATATATATATATATATATATATATATATATATATATATATGTATGTAAAGACCAGAAAATACTAACTAATTTCCACCAGAGTTACGTCAATACAGAACCTAATCGTTAGACAACGACATACACCCATACACAGCGCTTAAAAGTGTGCAAACCAAAAGAAGTTGGGAAAACAGAAAAAGGGAGTTTGTTCCAGACTTTACCGGTTAAGTACATATAAGATTAGGCATAGCGGTTAAGTCTAGGATCAGACAGTTGAACAGAGAATCGTGTTACACAAGCTTATTCTCAATGAAGGAGAAAAGCAACAGAAGAGTTCAGAAGAGAAAGAGACTGGAGAGAATTAGTTAAGATGAAAAGCCAGACTCTACCTTGTCAAGGAGAGCTGTGTGAGTGGAACTACCCCAGATGTATGAGGCGTATTACAAACAGGGGAGAACAACACCCCTATATAGAGAAAGCAATTGGATTGTCATAAAAAAATCATGAATGTGCAACAGAACACCCAACCTCTTTGAAGCTTTTTTAGAAAGAGAAGTAATGTGATCCTTCCAAGAAAGAACACTAGAGATTATTAAGGACAGATGAAGGCTTGAGTTGCGTGTTTTAGATGTTATAGTTTTGTAGAAGATAGTCTCGAGTAGAGATATGGAGAAACTGAGTTTTTGAGGCATTGAAAAAGACCATGTTTTCTTTTCCTCAATTTGAAGTGCGAGAAAAATCAGAGGTCAGATATTACAAGGTCACCATTCTAGTGTTAACTGTTGCTGGGAGGGGTGCCTTTCAAACTGAAAGGAGTAATGATGGGTGAGATCAGCAGCATAGGATCGGATAGGTAATGAAGTAAAAGAGGACGATTATTAATTAAAAGTTTAAAAAGCTTTGGAGAAAAGACAGAATAATGAGGAACAACACTATTAGCAGATAAAAGGATGAATGGTGGTCGTCTACAACAGAAGCTATAGAACGACCAGAAAAATAATCAAAGAGAAGGATAAATTCTGAAAGAGGAAAGTTTAGATCAAAGCTTTGTACCAGTCCCAATTGAATGGATTCGAAATGTCCAGTGCGAAAGCAAAAGATTCACCGAAATATCGTAGAGCGGAAGACAAAGAGAGAATAGAAAGAGATCACCAGTAGAGCGTTTCTTAAGGAAGTCATCCTACCGATCAGAGATAAGATTTGAAGAATTGAGATGCTTCCAATTGAGATTCGAAAACTTAAAAAAGAATGGAGATTAAAGAATGTGACAGAAGTTGGAGGGATGAGAGTGGTTCCCTTTCTTCGGCAAAGGCTGAATGAGCTCACGTTTCCAGCAAGAAGGGAATGTTGAAGCAAAAAGACAGAGACGAAGTAGTTTACAATATCAGGGTACAAGCTCAGAATCACAAGTTTTGAGAACCTCATGAGGGATACCATCAGGACCATATACCTTCTTAGTGTTAAGCTCTGAGGGAGCAGAAAATTGTAGGCATAAATGAGATGGAAGAAGTTGAAGGAGGAGGAATAGCTCCAGAATAGTCTAAGGCTGAATTAGAGGCAAAAGTCTGAGCAAAGAGTTCAGCTTTAGAAGAAGGCAAAACAGCGTCGGAGGATATTAGATGAGGGAAAGAGGAAGAAGCAAAATTAGTTACTTTTTTTTTGCAAAATGCCAGGAAGGGTGTGAAGAACCAGAATGATTATTGCATTTCAACGAAGAAAAGAGTTTTTGGTGTTGCAGAGGATATATTTTGCTCGATTCCAGGATGAAATATAAATTGAATGAGTTTCTGGAGTTTGAAGACGATGGTAATCCCTGAAGGCATCATCCCTATGGAGAATGGTACGAGAACAAGCAGAGTTAAACCAAAGATTGTTAGGTTTAGTAGAAGGGAAATAATGTGGAATGTACGCCTCCATACAAGGGAATATCACTTTAGTAGTAATGCTCTCTGCAAACTCCGAGGGTCCACTCCCACAGTTTTGAGTTTCACCAATTTTGTTTTTTTTTCATAAAGGTAATATATGAATAAGCGCTTGTGAATTTGGAACATGAGAAGGGAGTCGGGGGAAGGAGAAGTGGGAGCATAGAAACTCCAATATGAGGCG